>LBNU01034596.1:48567-96151 GCA_014162995.1 Artemisia annua
TTTTTTTTTTTTTTTTTTTTTTTTTTTTTTTTGCATAAAAAAATAAGCACTTCTGGAAATAGTGTTTGGATTTTCTTGTTTTGTAAAAAATGGAATAATACTTGAAAAAAATGATAATTTGTTGATTTTTTTTTGATTAAATACAATTAGAATAGATTTTAGTTTAAATTTTTGGTGAAAATATAATTATGATTTTATTTTGAATAACCACTTTGATGTATGCAGATTTCTTATTATAAATTGCTTATTTTACCTAAAAAATAAGCAGATAAGCGGAAGCATTTTGTTGACAGAAAACTATTTATGTTAAAAAATTAGCAGAATATAAGAAAAAATAAGCGATTTTATTTATGCCCTTAGCGTGAAATTGAGGAACACAATTTATGGAGGTTGTGCACACTAGGGTGTTCATTAATGTTATGAATTATATGAATACAATAAGCTTACCCAAACACTTGTTACAAAGTGCTCATTAGCTTTTTGAAGACTAAAATAGGGCTTTTTGCAGAAGGACCATAGAAATGGCTAACCCAAACGCCCCCTTTTTTTGCCCTTTCTACGTTTTCCATGTATCTAAGATTACTGTCTTTGGTGAATGCAGATCCGTATTTGAACACAGATGCTGGTACCATGTCTCCGTTTGAACACGGAGAGGTTTTTGTTCTTGATGATGGTGGAGAGGTGACATTTCTTCACCTTTTGACCATTTTGTTTGTTTACAGTAGGACCCTCTTGTGGATTTCAGTGTCCTTGATCGTATAAGTTCACTAATATTTTGAAAATTGAATTCGTTTTTCATTTAACTGGGGCTCATGGTAATGGTGGGGCACTTATTTCTTCAACTACTTCTAAGTTTTAGCTGGGGGCTCATATGTTATTTCCCTAGTTTATATATGTTATGACTAGTGTTTAAAAGTATTGTTTTGATGATTTTCCGTTCTGTGCAATCTTGATAGGTTGATCTAGATCTTGGTAACTATGAACGGTTCTTAGATTTGAGGCTCACCAGGGATAACAACATTACTACCGGAAAGATCTATCAGGTGCCCAAATTGATGTTGCTTTATTGGTATCGTTGTGGATATAATTGAAGGTAGTAAGGTACTGATTTTAGTGATTTGTTCTCGTTTTGACAGTCTGTTCTTGAGAAGGAGCGAAAAGGAGATTATCTCGGAAAGACTGTTCAGGCAAGTATATGTGCAAGTTTGAACTATTTCTTTTTATATACAGGGAGAGAGACTAGTGCTTACTCCTGCTCTATATGTTTAAACGTCTTTTAGGTGGTTCCACACATAACAGATGCTATTAAGGATTGGATTGAGAAGGTTTCTGCTATTCCTGTGGATGGCAAAGAGGGATCCGCAGATGTGTGCGTGATAGAATTAGGCGGGACAGTTGGTAATTCTCCCTTATGAAACATAATTTAATTTCAGTGTTATGTTTTTTATGTGATTATCTAACACCTTTGTAATCATTCTAGGTGACATCGAGTCTATGCCCTTCATAGAGGCTTTGCGGCAATTATTCTTTTCAACAGGTAAGTTTGCCATTAAGATGTATTATATGTCCACAGAAATTCATTAGGACCTTCTTACGGATAAGTTACTTAGCCAGATATCTGCCTAGTTTTTACAATAGTGACCCGATATGTTTAATCATAACATAAAATCCTAGGTGGTTCAGTGGTTGTTAAAGAGAAGTTATGCCACATTTGACAGTGCCAACTTAAATTCTGAGTTTTATCCTCTTCATGAAATCATATATAGCTCCGCCAATATACGTTTAGTGTTCTTTGCCCATGATGTTGTTGGTTGAGGTCTTATGATCTTGTTCTGTCTATGTGTAGTTTGTATACTTGATAGTGCTTGTTTTGCCGTTTGTTCTTTCCTCAGGACCAGATAATTTCTGCCTCATTCATGTTAGCCTTGTACCCGTGCTTGGTGTTGTTGGGGAACAGGTAATACCCAGTGGCTACTGTGTTGGATTTTGCTTAGTTTTGATGATAGAAAATGGGCAATTGTTGTATTCTTTTTTATGGTCGATTCCAATTATAGTTTTTTTTGTTTTTTGTTTTTTGTTTTTTTGTTTTTTTTTTTCTCCAGAAAACGAAGCCTACACAACACAGTGTCAGGGAATTGCGAGCACTGGGCCTGACCCCTCACTTTTTAGCATGTCGCTCTGCTCAGGTATGTTGTTCTTTATATCTATGCATACATGAATCACAATGTGGTATGCAAAGTAAATATATTACAGCACCTCTATATTATAACTCACCCTTGTCATTTATGGTTGCCTAGTTTTAATCTTTGGCCCGTCATACTCTTTTGTGACTTTCTAGTAAATTTTCTGAATGAGTGAGTTGCTGGATTATTACTAATAAAATATTGAGATTGAATCGAGATTTAAATCGAATGCACACGATCACTTGTGAGATAAAGGTCACCTACCCTTTTCTGAATTGCTGTTTATGTTGCCTTGTTTAACCTTCAGACCTTCAGTTCCTTTTTTCCTACTTTGCTACTCACTCTCGCCCGTAGTTTACATTCTCAGAAACACAAATAGTTTTCTCTGCAAGTTTGCTTGACTGATCATCCGCTCCTCATGTGCGTATGATTGCTACAAATATCGATGTGGCTATATAATTGTACTGTATTTGTGCAATACTTGGTCATCAAACGTGACCAATAATGACAATTATAAGCATATTATCATACTCAAGCGAGCATTTAACTCTATAATCATTTCTTTTTTAGCCTGTTCTCTGAGTATCTCTTTTGCTTATATAAGTAACTGAGTATTAAATAGCTAATTTATTCATCTCACAGCCATTGTTGGACAACACAAAGCAGAAACTCTCACAATTTTGCCATGTACCTGTAAGTGATGTTTACACTTTACACCATTTGTGATCTTTTATGCAGGAAATGCTGTTTTTTTATGTTCATGGTTCTGATTTTTTCTTTCATTCTTTGAACAGGGTGCTAACATTCTTAATATACATGATGTTCCGAACATTTGGCACGTTCCTCTTTTACTCCGAGTACGTTACCTTTAACATTTTCTTTGATTCTTTATAAAATATTTTTATATCATTTCTAAATGTTCAATTACTTTGTTCCAGAACCAAAATGCTCATGAGGCAATTTTGAAACAGCTAGCACTTTTCAGGTGAGTATATACATTGCTGGACCTCTCTTGTAATTAATGAATGTGTTGCATCTCATAAGAATGCATACTATTTAAGAGTAGTTGGTTATGATTGTTTACTGCCTGTTATTGTATAGTATCTTGGCTTCCTTTGCTATGTGTATAATATAAATGCAAGGAATTGTGTAGTATAAATGCAAGGAATTCAAGAAATCTGATATTATTGTTTGTTTCAGTGTAGCCACTCCTCCAAATTTACAAGAGTGGACAACTAGAGCAGAAACCTTTGACAACCTCACCAACTCTGTTAGTATCATGCCTTATATTCTCTTCCCTGATAGTGTTTAGTGTCTGAAGAAAGAATTACTCTGTGCAGGTCAAAATTGCAATGGTGGGAAAATATGTTGGCCTAACAGACTCCTATTTGTCTGTTGTTAAGGTACGGTTAGTGTATATCAACTCCATGTATGACCTCAGATAAAGATTATACTTTGTAACCATGGTTTCGGACCTTTTGCCGAACTAATCTATGGGACTTGAACCCACTAAAATAAAACCGGGCAAAGCCCTCCCCTTCAGGGAGGTTGGCGTGGCTATTTCAGGGTTGTTTGCACCAAGCAGGACTTGAACTTGAAATCTCTCACATTTTAGTGATGATGGACACAAGTTTTTACCAACTTGGTCACCCCTAAGTGGTTAAAGATTAAAATTAAGAATATTAGCATTAGTGAAACGCTAATGGGGCAGAGGGTGTATATTCAGTATTCAATCAAAAGATATTCCCATATAGATTTACACTGCTCATGTAGTATTTTAGATTTGCTCTAGAAACTGATCTAAATTGAAACAAAAGAATGGGCAAAAAAAAACGTCTTGTTTTGTTTGGTAATTGCTATGTACACTCTAGTTGGGCTGAAAATGACCTAATAACTTGTTTGTGGCTGTTTAGGTTTTAGTCATTGTTAAAATTATTTTAGCATTTTCATCAGTTGCTGATTCCCTTGTGCCTAATTAAGGTTTACACAACTGTTTCTTAGCAGTAAGAATCAAATTCTTGTTTACATATTTGTCTATTAGTAACCATTTCATTGTTATAAGATATATGTGAAAATGATTTTGATCTGCAAGCTTTCTCATTTTTTTTCTTAGTGAGGGGTATTCTAGGTATTCTCATATTAGTCAAAGACTTGCATTAGTTTGCTTCTTTTTATGTCACCCTTCGGCATCATTGTGGGAATGTATTTCATGATTGCTGGAAACATCATTTACACATGATATAATATTCAATATTGGAAAAAACGTTCTATTACTACTTTCTGTTCTGAGCTATAAACGTTACCCTAAATCCTCGTGTTTAGATAGTTGTGGGCATCATACTGAATTTCACTTATGATCTACTTCACTTGAAATGCAGTCCCTTCTTCATGCTTGCATTGCATGTTCGTTGAAACCATCCATTGAATGGATTGCAGCTTCTGATCTTGAAGATGAAAGTGCCAAATCGGTATGGGGCCTCTGTTGTCTAAACGAGTCTTAATGCTATTATCTAATACATACCTAAAAGCTAATATCAAATCCATGCTAAAGTATCTAACTCTTAACCATATGTATTCTTTTGCAGGCACCAGAAGCTCATACAAAGGCTTGGGAGACGCTAAGGGTAAGTTTCATATGTCAACATATCTTTCTTATGAATATTCATTGTTTATATTAATAATCATTCCCTCGTGTGGGCTTAAATACTTAATGTATCTGAGTTTGTTCGTGGAAATGTGTTGATATGCATATAATGATTTGTCTTGGTGCTCGAGCTTTTTAATTCCCAGTGCTTGAACTTGAGCTTTATGTAACTAGTTAAACATTTGTGAGTCAGTGATGGGTTACAGATTCTTTATAGCTCTCTAACACTAAACATCAATATGTTCAGAACTCTGCATGTGTTTTGGTTCCTGGTGGATTTGGAGATCGTGGTGTGAAGGGAATGATACTAGCTGCCAAATATGCCCGAGAGAATAAAGTTCCATACCTTGGCATTTGCTTAGGAATGCAGATATCTGTGATTGAGATTGCTAGATCTGTAAGTTGTTTCATCTGTTTTCAATCATGTGTCCTCTAACTTAAGTTCGAAGATTATATTTTTAAATTTGACCAATTCATACAGATCTTGGGGTGGAAAGATGCAAACAGTACTGAGTTTGACGAGCATGCACCCAATCCTGTTGTTATATTCATGCCAGAGGTATTTCGGCTTCCTTATATTGTGACAAGTTTTTGTTTTGAGATGTAATATAGGATATCAGCAATATTTATTTTACGCATTTATATTCAGGGTTCAAGAACACACATGGGAAACACAATGAGACTTGGCTCTCGAAGAACTTTACTGCAGAGCCCTGATTGTATCACTGCAAAACTGTATGAAATTCTAATCTGAGCTGTTGAATTTCTTTAAAACACAGAACAGCGTGAATCCCATTCCCGTTTGGTTCTGGCTAGTGTTCAAATTATTAGAAATCAGGATAATCATCTTATGTTTCCTTATGATTATATTTTGGCAGGTATCACAATCCTGACTATGTGGATGAGCGACATCGACATCGTTACGAGGTTAGTCATACTTTTGATGAGTGCAACGCAGTGTGCTCGATCATTATTAAATCACATGTTTGAGAGATTATTTATACTCATGTAGGTGAATCCTGAGGTGGTTGAAGATTTAGAGAAAACGGGATTAAGATTTGTTGGGAAGGATGAAAGTGGCCAACGAATGGAGGTTTGTTTTTTTAATTGAAATTTAATATTGCCCATACTTTCACCTTTAATTGTAATCAGTCGGATAGAAATTTGTGGTTTTATAATGCTTAGTCATTTAGGCATGTTAACCTTAACCATGCAATGTACTACGTATTCAAGGCTCTCCCTCGGTGATAAAACATGCTTTGTGAACCCTAGCATTTATCATGTTGTCACATAAAAATTGTAATTATAATTGTGGCATCTCGTACTTGTTGGGTTGGTCTTTTTCTGTTGGAAGATTTTATTAGCTTGATGATATTTATTCTTGTTTGCACGATGCACCTATATCATCATGCACTTTCATTATAACTGTTATTGATATAAAAAAGAATTATCTATTTATTGTTATTCTTATTATGGGTATCTGCTAATGTTTAATTCTTATATTATGCAGATATTAGAAATTCCAAGTCATCCATTCTATGTGGGAGTACAATTCCATCCCGAATATAAATCGCGACCTGGAAAACCTTCGGCCTTATTTTTAGGTATCTTTAATCATTTCTTGTACCATTTAATTGACTTTCACCGGATATAAATGCTGTTGTTTCTGCTTTCAGAGAAATATTTTCTTTCTAAAACAAAAATGAGAAAAAAAACTAAGAACGATTTATTAAAAACCAATTTGACACATAACATAATACAGTGTTCATAGCTGTAAGAAGCCTTTTATGTTTGAGACAATGTGGTTGGCTGAAACTTTATATCATTGCAGGTCTTATATTAGCAGCAACAGGGCAGTTAGAAGCATATGTGAAGACACATCAGAACGGATCAATATAATTATCAGCACCAGACTCTTTAATGACAGGTACCATATAAAGTTGATAAAAACTTGAATGCTCATGTAAAGTTCATTGTATTACCACCACCAAACTCGTTATTAAATTTATGTGTTTTGTTTACATACAGGGGAACAAAGGTTTTGTGTTTTAGAGAATCTTTAAGTTTAGGTGCAACATAGATACAATGGACAAGGACACACATGGTGCCGTTTAGCAATATTCTAAGTTTGGAAATGTTGAATGGGGCATGTCTTTTGGTAATCTTTTGTGAAGTTTGTTTTTTAGGAAATGACATGGTACTATGTTTCTGACCCAGAAATTTTTTATGCTTGGCATCTTGTTTTGATAAATTGCAATATGGTTAAAGTAAGTGAGGGTGTGGTTGAGCCAAGCTTGAGCTCGACTAAACCTCAAAACTCAAAAGATTGAAACTCGACAACAATTAAAAACTGTAAGACTCGAAGCTTAAGAGCGTTGGGTACAGTTGGAGCCGTGTAAAAAGTGTTGTCACCTCAACACCTTTTCCCATAACACAAAAATCTACCATACCACCCTAAACACCCCTGCCTCCCTTTTCTGGTGCCATGTGGACCAAACATAACCCGTTAAAACGCAAATACAACACACACACAAAAAAAAAAAAAAAAAAAAAAAAAAAAACCAAAAACAAAACAAAAAAAAACCACATAAAACAAAAAAAAAACAAAAAAAAAAAAAAAAAAAAAAAAAAAAAAAAAAAAAAAAAAAAAAAAAAAAAAAAATTTGCCATGTGGACCACACATAACCCGTTAAAACGCAAATACAACACAAAAAAAAAAAATAATAATAAAAAAAAAATAACAAAAAAAATAAAAAATAATAAAAGGACCATTTGTGTTGGCAATGATGGCGTGAGACTCCAAAACGCAAGCCACGGTATGGTTGTTGGCGTTTTCGTGTTGGCTAGTGGGAAAACGCAAACCCCACCGCACACAGAATGCTCTAATAGTTCAACCAACTTTAAAGCTTGAGGCTCCACTGAACTCGAACTGATCTTTAAGCTCTAGACTGGCTCAGCTTCACTTTTCTAAATATATATCGATCAAAACTTGTGCGGTACTTGACTTGAAAATAAAATGCGGGTAACTATGCATATAAAGTACATACAATGTATATTGAGTTTATTTCAATATGAGTGTTAATATTTCTGTTTTAGTTTATCAAAAATAAGTGTTTAATATCAAATTGCGACGACTAAAATAATTCTACAATTAAAGAAAGACATTTGATTCGTTAATAGTGGGATATTTGCACATTCAGAATTATAAAAGTGGATACTTATTATGAAACGTAAATAAAATGTTGTACAAGTTATGATTGATCAACTAAAATTAATGTGTGGTGCCCATTTTAATACGTGAACTCAAATCAAAAGTCTAATTGATAGTTCGATTCCGATTAAGTCAAGCTAAATTCATAGTCTTTTAAGTGATCTCGCGCAGAGTATATTGACATCATCTAAATACACTCCCAATGTATAGGAAAGTTTCCAAACTTTGCTATCTAAATCGAAGAATTGTTTGATACATGTGTTTTGTGAAGTTTAAAAATCACTAACCTAATGTTCTCTTACCTTCGAAGTGGGAATAGCATACATAGACTACTCTCATCTTGATGGGTTTTTTTTTTNTTTTCTTCACACACAGGAACCTAAAGCAAAGTAATTGTAGTTGCAAAAATATATAAAAATTCATAAGTAATAATCATTTATTCAATGTAGATCGTCGAGCGAGCACGGTATTTACAACAATCCCACAATGCCATTACAAAATAATCATGCCATAAAATAAAGTTCCAAAATTGTGAAGGTGAATGCACCAATATCATATCCATCATTAATCATTTAATTTCTTCTCCTTGCATTAACTTGTCTTTGAAGCTTAAGTTGCTCATAAAAGTTTGCTATAAACTCTTCAGCCTTGATATCAATAGCACCTTGTTCTTCACATATTTGGCCATCATCATACTCATCACCATCACTATCAACATCTTGTTCATCATCATCATATTCTTCACCATTACCAATCAAGAAACTTGTCCTAGCTCCATAACTCGAGTAACGCTCACTCTCATCGTCAAAATGATCAAACATATCCGAACAATCAACGTGTGGATTAATGCATGGAATATGAGGCAACTTAAACCTCATTGAGTTAGGCCTAGACATCCTAACATGAATAATGGGAGTTGCATCAAACGAAAGCTGTTGATCACCATATTGCAATGCACCATTGCCCTTATGGTTCGTGTGACGAAGACTTTTTACGAAATGTGATAAGTCTAGCATGACTCTTTTTTTCAAAGCGAACACTCCACCTTTTCGAGCCCATAGCAAGGCTAGTCGTAAAATGTTCCACGCTCTTCGACTTACGTCCGACCTTGACCTCGATCTCTTTTGCATCATTTGCATCATTTGCATGTTTTTGTTTAGTACAATAGTAGTAGTTTTGTTGTAGGAAAGAAAGATGTTTTTTTTTTTGTTGTTGATGAAATGATGGTGGATGGATGGTATATATATATAGAGGAAATTAAGTGGAACGTTAGAATATTTGAAATAAATGAATAATGTAAGATGGGGTTATAATAAGTTATAATAATGAATGATAATAAATATTATGATACGCGTTTATGAAATGTTAGTGAAAAGGGTGTAATGGAATGGAAATGAAATAGAAAAGAAAAGCAGTGGGTGAATAAGGCGGTAGGACTGGGGAGCGTGTCGGGTATCTGGCTGTACGCGGGCCGGGCCCACCTTCACCTTCTTTTCTTTCTATTTTTCACCTTAAAAATAAATAAATAAATAATAAAAAAATAAAAATAAAAATCCATTTTCATTTTAATCATACAAAATTACAAATATCTCAAACACTACACCCTTTGAGTCATGAATTTTGCTACAACCACAAAAATTTTACATAAAAAAGTTCACAAAATGATGTGACATGCCTCTTGGCCACTCATGTGAGAGCATTAGTTGGCCAAGTGAGAGTATTGAGTGGCCAAGAGGCATGTCATATCATTTTGTTATTTTTTTTTTTTGTGTAAAACTTGTGTGGGTATAGCATACCCCTTGAGTTATAGTGTTTGGCGCTAAATATATCAGCCGAGTTATAAGGTACTTTCTTTTTCGTGTTTTATTGATTTAAAGTGCGAGTCAGTGAATATCTTATAACTTGAGTGATGAAAGGAAAATATTCTTGAATTAAATTATAGGTTTTGAATTAAAAGGAAATGCGCTAACTTGCAGCACTTTTTGCTTGAAAGCGAGCCTTATGGCTCAAGGCACCTAGCCCTCTTAGTAGTCAGTTATCTTGAAACTCTCACATACAGTTTTAGGTTTAAAACTCTAGCTAAACAGACATCTTAGAGCAGCCAAAAAAAGTCTCAGAAACAGGGTCAAAGAAATTTCATGGCTAACAACGTGTATTTGATTTAAAACTCTTCTTTCTGAACAGCCTAAAAAAAACGAAAACCCAACCTTGTACATATCATCTAACACAACTTATTCGAATTTTTTTAGTTGATGAAGCATATTTGATACTGAAAATATGTAATTTGAAACTTTTACAGAGATTCAAAATGGTTTATTACTCGACATCGTCTAGACGAGTAAGTAGACTGAGTAAGTAGATGGCTGTTAGGTCTAAATCTGTATGTAGTTTGACTTAATTAGCTCATTCTTTTTATAAATCCGAACCCATATACATTATCAAAAGGTTTCTTGTATGTAACGTTTTCCTGTCATGCTAAATCGCTAATACAACATATAAGTATTTGTCTTAGTCATGAATGTAAGTCGATCACCACTATCGACACTTGTTTAATTTCTTAGGAATATTGGTTGGTTGTTGTTCTTCTTTGTTACATTCTGTTTAACTTTAACCAAACGCATTCACTTAAAATACTGCTAGACCAAAAAAAAAACTATAGGTTAGACACATTTAAACTTATTAATGTTTTTGGTGTGAAAACAATGAATAAAAGGATTAAAAGCTGTCGTCCTTCTAACAACAAACTGGAGGCGAAGACTTTTTCTTTAATTTATTTTATTGATCAATCATTTTCTTAATTAATTTAACTTATTATTATACTATATATACATTCAGTGGGATGTTCCCCCCACTTGCTAGCTACAGTGATTATATAATTTTTTATTCGCATCTACAGTAACTAACGGCCGTTAGTTCTTGTAGCGTTATAACTAACGGTCGTTAGTTACTGTAGCGCTATAATTTTTTTTTTTTTTTTTTTTTTTTTTTTTTTTTTTTTTTTTTTTTTTTTTTTTTTTTTTTTTTTCTTTTTTNACCGGCTGTTATCACATTGCAAGGTCAGTCCTTAGTCACTAAATTGACGTTAAGTAGCTACCGGCTGTTATCACACTTTCTCTGTTCGGAAAACACCCCGCGGCAACGCGCGGGATTCCCATCTCGTTTGTAAACAACCATGCACATTCCTATATCCTTCCTTCATCTACTCACTCTATTACAATTTTTATTTTTTTCTCACCAATAATTTCTACACGTACAACACATTCTATACCATTTAATGGATAAGCGAGTTTAATCAACCATTTGTGATTTAGAACATTTATTTGTTTCTTGTCATTGAATGTACGTTTCTTGTCATTTTCTGAGACATCACTGAGAAGCACCTATTATATTTCACTATTTGTATTGGAAAAAATACTTTTAACTATATATGTAATATATCGCCAAAAAGGTTGTTTCATGTGAAAAGATATTTAGGTTGATTGTATGTAAGCTAGACAGTGATAGATTTTCTGAAATGTCCATCTTACTTGCTTCATTCTCATTTCAAACTACTCTTTAAAATTAAGCTAAAAAATATAAATGAAAGTGGATGTTGTTGTAATGAGAGAGCGATATGTTTTCTTAAATTTCCACGTTAATGCATTCCCATTTTAAGCTAATCTTTAAAATCAAGTTACCACCTTTTCATAACCTTATGTTTGGGACTTTCATTGTGTACATCCCTCTAATTCAATTCCTTGTTTCACACTATTTATTTATTGATTATCAAAAACAAACCAGTCATTTTCTTGCAAAATCCAGATCATTATATAATGTGTAGGTACTTTCGGATTAAAAAACTTGAATACAAATAAGTGACAACCATCCTTGTATTTATTATACTAGACGATAACCAGATAACCCGCGCATAGCAACGAGATTTTTTAGTGACATATATTTATAATGATATTTTGGTTAAGTTTTTGTGAAAATTTGCGTAACCAAAAGTATCATTATAACTATCCGTCGTTAAAAAATCTTGTTGCTATGCAAGAATAATCGGCTAGTGATAATATACATATATGAAACCGTGCCACCATAATCTTCAAAAAAACACACGCTTTACATCAAACGTCGAACCAAAATCACGATTTCGCAAGTATAATTATTTTCTACTATACACCGTCGTTTTGCATGGGTATACATCTAGTAAATTACAACGCTACAATAATATTATAATCTTGAGAAAATATCATTAAATAGTAATCAAGTTTCATCGTTGTTCCACTAAAGTCACTCATACTTTATTTCAACTATAATAACCACTGAAGTTTCAAAACTGTTTCACTAAAGTCACTGAAAGTTATTTCTGTAAAAACCACTCAATTTTTAATATTGTCCAACTTTAATGACTTTCTTAAGGAAATTGGTAAAAATTTATCTTTTAGAGTTGCCTTTAATGTGTTTAGACATGCATCAATCACTTGTATCTTGAATAATAACCATCTGAATTTAACTTCTCCCCACTAATTTTATATACTACAAAATAATAACAAAATTTAAAAGTTTCTAATCCTTTTATTATATAATTGTTCAAATTTTTCACAATCTTAGAACAATATTTGAACTTAATGATTTATGTAGTAAAAATAAAATTGGAGTGACCTTAGAGAGACAATAATTAAACTTGAGTGATTTTTGTAGTCAAAACAAACTTTAAGTGACTTTAGTGGAACAATATTGAAACTTGGTTATTATTTAATGAAATTCACCCAATAATCTTTTGAATAAAACAATACATGGGGTTGAATACACTGAAAAAACACCTTAGCACATTTTTTGCCTTTCAACCCATTTAACGGTTCTCTTTCTAACTATATTTGTGTTTTACCTATTAGAGATCGATAATGCATGCAATGGCGGAACTAGAACATTTTTTTGGGGAGGGCCGAATTTATTTTGTGGGGGTGGCAGAAAGAAGATTTGTTTGTAACCTCAACTAAAGTACCCATAAAACTTATAATATTTACACTAGGTGCCGCAAATTTGGGGGGGGGGGGCTGCCCCTACATAGGACCGCCCTTGAATGCATGTTCGAATAAACGGAGTGAGGTATAAATTGATTGAAATTGCCATTTCTAACTGAAGTCAAAGTTACTATTTTCTCATCTCCGTCCTTATCTTTGTAGGTGACATTTTTTTTTGTTTTAAAGATATTAAAGTTTTCAAAGGTAGAATATGCATAAAACAAAATTAAGAGATTAAAGTAAGATAGTAAATAATTAATTAACGAATCAATGTTATTACTCATTACTGCATCATGTAACCTAATCAGCATTTCTATTGATTACTCAAGGAGGAGTGGAGGACGATGCATGCATCCAGTAAAACTTTAATCACAAAACTGTGTTATACAAACCCTCCCTATATTGTCACATGAGGGGTTTGGTCAAACTGTATAACCCGCGATGCATACCATACAAACCGATGATGCGTGCAATGATTGGAAACCCTCCTATGTGGGTCCAAATAACTTGCCCCAATTACATATACAATGACATACTCAGTGACCTACATTCTACATGTCTTGTATGATTTTCATCCGCATGCGCATCTCCTAAATTCTAAAGTATATGTCTTGAATGATTAAATATTTTTTCTATTTCAAAATAAACTAGTACAAATACTAAGGCATATGCCACTTTTGTTTACCATGTCAATGCTTCAAGCGATACCAAAGTGTGTCACATCAATACAACTTTGACATGAATTATTTGCCGTACTAAAAAAATGGAAACATAAGGAAAACAATGATAGGAGAGAAGAGAAGATAGCGTATGGGTGTGCATTTTATAATATTTTAAAATAGTAATACGGAAATTAGGGGGAAAAAAGGTGGCATGGCGTGACTTGAGAACCACTCAGAAACGAACAAATAAAACCTAATAATTAATTGATTGTAATTCGATGAAACATAAAATACTTGAATTCGGTGGTATTGTATATATAGTATATGCATGTACATACACCGTACCATCAAATCAACTTCTTCCAAATTTACTTTCTACAGCTTGTCCTCATAATAATTCAGTTGATGTTTGTATCTATGTTCATTGCTCAAGTGCATGCATTTGTACGCTATATATCTCCAACTTTATTGAAGGTATCAATAATATATGTGTGGCTTTTGTCGGGAAATAAAAGGTCATGCATTATGCTTGATTGAACTTAACACAAAAAACATTAGGGTAAACTGTAAAATATGTTACAAATCATTCTCTTCAAGAACTAGCGTAACGAATCATTTCGAAGCGGTTAAAAGTTTTAACAGAACCATTTCCCTCAGTAATGATTCATGCAAAAATTTGGGTGAAAAACTGGAAACCATCATAACAGTTTTCGTAATATTTTTACCCTTTTAGGACATTAGTGATTTTGTATCAAAATAGACAACCTGCAGGCTCAAGATCGACAATGGGCTAAGGTTTCATTTTTTTTAAAGACGATAATTTTATAGAAAAAAACACACTCTAGCCAGTCGCTAGAGAATTACGGTTTCATCAATACTCAACCAAATAATAATATATCCAAGAGTTGTACATGAGGGTGTGTGACTTGTGCTATCGTACATGACCTCAAATCCTTAGGGACCTCAAAATGCACATCATGTTATAATGTTATATATATTCAGGGTTTCAAAATTTACTTCAAACAAAAAAAATGTTAATGTAATATAATTTTATGTTGTAAATATTTGTTAAATTTAAAGCTAGATCATCAAAATACTATGATTTTTGTTTCATTAGTTAGTATAATAAATCTACGATCATCATGTTTAGTTATCACATTAGACTTTGCAAACCCTCCGTTAGCTTAGCTAAAAAGTATGCAACCCAATGAAAGGAGTAGAAAGTGTTTATGGATAGAGACATTGAGTAGAAGTCATGCATTTTTTTAATTCTATTGAATAAAACAGCTGCAAGCAACAAAAGAAAAACAAGCAACTTTTTAGAACATAAAATGATTGAGCTAGCTAAGTGATAGACCAAGTTGGAAAAAAAGCATTGAGATATGGTGCAGAAAGCCACATGAAACAAGTCAGGCTAAACATTTCTCTCATGCTACTAGTTTGTAACTTGAATAGCCAACTGTTTCACTATATTCATTCACCTTGTGCAACTTGATATCACAACATCATCTCATGTTTCCTTTAGATATGTAACAAAAGATAGATAAATCTAGTCAATGCTCATTTCCAATAAATATGGTTCTTGTTTTAATTAATAAAGTTCAGGAGATTATCAAAAGGTTTATTGTACAGCACTAGCCAATAATCTTCCAGTTCATATGTATTGTTTTACTTCGATGTAACGAGTCGAAAATGAATAGTTTAATTGTCATTTTCTGACCGATTTTGTGAATTGTTTATAAATATTTCAAACCAATGATTGGAAACTATGATATAAAACTATGTTTGCCTTATTTTATTCAGACACAAAACGTGTGATGTTATTGGTCAGCTTTCATTTTAAGTCCCAAAAACAAGGATGTAAATGATAGCATCATCTCGATACTCAATTTCAAAAACATTTAATTTCCCAATAACCATGACACATAGTCCTTTAGCTCAACTATTTCGATCATGATTTAATAGGGCGAAAGATATCATCTTTTTAACTCATATTCCGTTTCTTACTAGGGTTGTCAATGAGTCAGAGTCAGGTCTCGATCCAAATATGATCATGACAACCTTTTTGACAATTGGACCGACAGTCATAGGCTTGATAGCTACATGGGATTTAGACCTAAGACCTTAAGCCAAAATCTCAGGACAAATTGACAAACCCTCAAGGTTTAGACCACATTTAGTAAGAATTATTAAAAAGAAACCAAATAATTACATTGACAAGTTTGATTGAACTAAAAATGATGTTTATATTAGTTGATTTAATCATGTCATTGCTCGTATATAGGTCTGATTCCTTGCTGTAGTTTAATATTAACTTCTATCTTCACTCTACGGAGTGATAACGATAATTAAACTTATGNAAATCTACGATCATCATGTTTAGTTATCACATTAGACTTTGCAAACCCTCCGTTAGCTTAGCTAAAAAGTATGCAACCCAATGAAAGGAGTAGAAAGTGTTTATGGATAGAGACATTGAGTAGTAGAAGTCATGCATTTTTTTAATTCTATATAATAAAACAGCTGCAAGCAACAAAAGAAAAACAAGCAGCTTTTTAGAAGAGAAAATCATTGAGCTAAGTGATAGACCAAGTTGGAAAAAAAGCATTGAGATATGATGGTGCAGAAAGCCACATGAAACAAGTCAGGCTAAACATTTCTCTCATGCTACTAGTTTGTAACTTGAATAGCCAACTGTTTCACTATATTCATTCACCTTTTGCAACTTGATATCACAACATAAATAAATCTAGTCAATACTCATTTCCAATAAATATGGTTCTTGTTTTAATTAATAAAGTTGATCAGGAGATTATCAAAAGGTTTATTGTACAGCACTAGCCAATAATCTTCCAGTTCATATGTATTGTTTTACTTCGATGTAACGAGTCGAAAATGAATAGTTTAATTGTCATTTTCTGACCGATTTTGTAAATTGTTTATAAATATTTCAAACCAATGATTGGAAACTATGATATAAAACTATGTTTGCCTTATTTTATTCAGACACAAAACGTGTGATGTTATTGGTCAGCTTTCATTTTAAGTCCCAAAAACAAGGATGTAAATGATAGCATCATCTCGATACTCAATTTCAAAAACATTTAATTTCCCAATATATAACCATGACACATAGTCCTTTAGCTCAACTATTTCGATCATGATTTAATACGGCGAAAGATATCATCTTTTTAACTCATATCCCGTTTCTTACTAGGGTTGTCAATGAGTCAGAGTCAGGTCTCGATCCAAATATGATCATGACAACCTTTTTGACAATTGGACCGACAGTCATAGGCTTGATAGCTACATGGGATTTAGACCTAAGACCTTAAGCCAAAATCTCAGGACAAATTGACAAACCCTCAAGGTTTAGACCACATTTAGTAAGAATTATTAAAAAGAAACCAAATAATTATACATTGACAAGTTTGATTGAACTAAAAATGATGTTTATATTAGTTGATTTAATCATGTCATTGCTCGTATATAGGTCTGATTCCTTGCTGTAGTTTAATAGTAACTTCTATCTTCACTCTACGGAGTGATAACGATAATTAAACTTAATTATGGCGGGTCTAATGAAATATGAGTAGAGCAGTATGTAATTTTGGTTATAGCTTAGCTTTAGGTAGTTATTCCAAGTGGCTGCTTGGGCTTGTAGGTGGTTGTGGTTTACCTTTATTTGGGCTTCATGTCCTAAAAGATCGGGTGCTTGTCAATGTTGGGTACCAATGTACCATGCTAAGAGAATAAGAGATATAATGATATATGCTTGCTTGAGCCAGGGCCTCTTTCCAAGCTAAGATCCAATAACTGAATAACATCTTTTCCCATGCAAAATTTATCGATCAGAATATCTTACATTGAAGTAGTCCTTCGCTATCCGATGAATGCATTCAGGACACCACTGTTGGGAAGTCTTGTCATTAACCAAGGTTGGAAGCGGGTTTGCGGTTGCAAACGATATTGAAAGCTTATAATAGTTGTTTTCTATTTTGAAGCAACAACAAAAGGGACCAAATCAGGGTGTTTGGTTAACCTGGTCCTAGCCGGGAACACTGCCTTCTAAATGAGAGTCTTGAAAGAAAAATCTGATAGGTTTTTTTTTTTTTTTTTTTTTTGTATAGATAAATAAAACATAGCAAGACGCTAGAAGTACATCGATGATAACATGGTATTAATACAGATCGATTCAAAAGTTACATTACCACCGAGTACTAGACCTTATACTTGCTGCAAACACTAGACTAAACATAGATCAAACTAACTAGCAGTGAATTGTATATTATCAAGCTTACACCCTCCTCTAGAACCTAAATATATCTTTGTCACTATAAATGAAATTAAGCAATCAATTGAACTGAAATTTGAGGATGTAAGCTGAAAATATATATCAAATCATTTATGAATCTTTAAGTAATCTAACAAGGAAAAATAATATCAAAATACATAAAACCAAAAAACCATAACTAAATTTCCCACCAATCAATAAGTTGTGGGTTCGAATACGACCTTATAAAAACATAAAGAATTGAAACTAGACGTAAAACTAGTATCCATGGATGAACTCAGAGCACTTAGATTTGATCCAACGAATGCCGTTCCTGAAAGAAGCTTTCACTCTACCTTCAATAGTATACGCTTTATACTTAGCGATCCTCTTTCTCCTTTTGCTCTCCGGGTCACTTAATCCTCCCCATGGCCTCGATGAGGACGTCGAAGTTCTCACCGGCGATCTAACACCAAGACTTCCCGAGGCGTAAATCTGGTTCCCCCTCCCGCTCACAATCTCTAGCCTCCTCCTTCCATCTTCCATTATCTATATATCTATATATCAAGAAAATAAATTCTTGTAGATTATATATGACTTATACCTCTACTAAATGTACATATGAAAAAAAACAAACTGTCTTTCATTGGATTCGCTTACTTATATTTTAGGGGACTGTACTCGATGCTATTATTTTATTTACTTTATGTTCATCGATCTATACACGAACTACATTCCAACCCATTTTTAGTACCAATACTATAAAACTCATGTGTTTTGTCAGAAGAATACATCGGATTCCCATAAATCCGGGCCCTGGATTCCTAGTCATGTTAGATAGGGCCAAACATATATATCATGTTTTCTACTCATTTTACGCATCTAAGGTTAATACAAAATAATTTTCTAGACCTTGTGGAAGCATTATTAACCATTATTTTTTATTTCTACTGTTAAAGCCGAAGTTGGTCATTCACACTTTACTTTTAACAATGACCATTAATATATTATAATATAGTTAGGCGTCACACATTGGCGATACATACGCTTTTCTCGTTCTCACTCTCAATGTGTACACATATACATTCACGTATTCATATACGTGTACATGAAATACATGTACGCGTAAGATTGAGATATTCTAAAGTTTGTTTTATCATAATAAATCTTATTGACTAATCACACATAAAATAAATAAATAAATGACACAGTTCTAATAAAAATTCATAGCTCTCTTAATAGTTTTCATTTACATAATTATCATTGTCCATTTTTCATTTTTATTATTACTATTATTTTTTTGAACTATATCAGTGTCCTTAAACAATAGTGATCTTAAACTATACACGCATGAATAATGAACTAGTTCAAAATCAAATACACCGTTATTGATGTTTTGCAAATTGCAGCTGTGGCTTCGTCTGCAGCATATATTTTCTTTGTCGAGCTGTTCGCTAAATGCAGTTTTTGGTCATCTTCAGCTTGACGTCCAGTAGTATTAATAAATGTATCAATTGGCTGTTCAAACGGATGCTGGTGAGCAGTAGCGTTTTCATACGGTACCGATGTCAGCAACAAACCCGTTAGGCATCCGTTCACTTGCTGCAAGACCAAAAAAAGAACAAAAATAAAAAGTAATGAATACATACACAATGATGAACAATGAGGTGAATGTATACTTACATATATAGTCACTACTTTGGCCATTGATAGTAGCAGAAGCATAGCGCGTGGCACATCGCGACGAAATTTCACAAACGGTAGCAGGACACTTCACTGTACTATACCCCATGAAAATGAAAACCAGGTAGGTTAAAAAAAACAGCAACCTGATTTTAAAATGCAAATCCAAAACCCCTTAAATCTTACCCCAACTATCACGGGCTGATATTTGGACTATAGGTAATGAAATTCCATATGACTTGGATCCAATACAACTCCGACTAAACTACAACTCTCCAACGCAAACGCAATTGTGCCTAATCAACAATGTCAAGATTACCAAGCACGAATTCCAGTGGAATGTTCATGTATAGTTCCAAAAAAGGTAAAAAAATAACTCATAATACCCATGAAGAAACAAATACCTGAGCCTTGGAAGCCGCCGTGACGTATTGAACTGTTGACAATAGAAGGCACCCGCTGCAAGACAAATAAAATAACGAAGACCGAAACTTCTGAATACATAGATAGAGTATTCATAGATAGAACTGAATAATAGCTTATATGACGTCCGACACTTTGGTTAAATAATTTAACATGTTGGCGTCATTTAGGCATTTAGTCATATTTATATCAGTTGTTTTTTGTCGCATCATTATTTATTGAAATGCCGAAAAATAAGCAATGCCAAACACCTCCTTATTAACGAAACTCATTCATAAAGATACTAATGGCTTAAATTTTTACAAACGAAAGTAACAAAAGATTAGAAATTTACTTGTTTGCATTTGAGGAGATGGTGAAATATTTGAACTTTAGCCTTTTAAGCCACCTGCCATGTGACAGACTTCGCAAACGTTTTTTGCCTTGTTAGCCCTCTGGTATGCTGTTCCTGCACCTTCAGCTGCGTTCTCATAAGACCCGGCTTATGTATGCATCTAAGTGTCACGATAAACACATTTATTAACCACTTATTAATCTTTTGTAAATGTATACCTTGAAGGGTAATAACTCTTTTATAAATGTACACCTTGAAGGGCCAAGAGTAAGCCTAACAACTTTCGGATGCTTATCAATTGTAGTCCCATCTTTTATTTTGACAGCCGAGCTCTGCAAACCATTTCAATTGTTATGACAAAGCATAAAAAAGAAATTAGACAAACATATGGCACTCCTAAATATAACATGGTTGGATAGTGTGACATTTTTCTCTATTATTGTTTGATTTTGATATTTATGTTATCCTATAAGTTGGCTGCAAATCTAATGACTGTTATGTATTTGCTAAAACAATTTATTTCAAGAAATTTTTAATATTATGACCTGTTCTTTGCAAGGTTTATCTTGATCACAGTACTGTTGGTCTATAATGATACGGTTCTTCACATTCTTCTTCTTGATATTTATAAATTTAATATTGGTTGCCTTTGTTGATCCACCATGCAATTATAACAAAGGACACGTTAATAACGTCGTAATTATAACAATTCTCATTTTTCAAATAAAAAATTCTTGCAAAGTTCCATTGCCTAATACATTAGTACTACATGTGCATCTATGTATGTGAACGAAAAAAGTTTCACTTTACCATATATGTTTGTCGAATCTATTGATAATTAGAGATATAGATGAAACCTTTTTTACTCAATGTCGAACTTTAGCCTTTTAAGCTGCCTAATAACTTCCGGATGCTTATCAGTTGTAGTCTACATGTTGGTACTTCATTCTTCCCCNTGATATTTATAAATTTAATATTGGTTACCTTTGTTGATCCACCCTTCAATTATAACAAAGGACACGTTAATGACGTCATAATTATAACAATTCTTATTTTTCAAATAAAAAATTGTTGCGAAGTTCCATTGCCTAATACATTAGTACTACATGTGCATCTATGTATGTGAACGAAAAAAGTTTCACTTTACCACATATGTTTGTCGAATCTATTGATAATTAGAGATATAGATGAAACCTTTTTTACTCAATGTCGAACTTTAGCCTTTTAAGCTGCCTAATAACTTCCGGATGCTTATCAGTTTTAGTCTACATGTTGGTACTTCATTCTTCCCCGTCTTCTTAATTTTCTTATCAATAAACCTTTAACCGAATTCCAACAAAAACAAAAAGTACACATCTTTTTTCACTAAGTCATAAAAACAAACAGTTGGTATGCATCTATACTAAACAATATAAGCAACACCTTACTTTATCATATAACTAATAAAATCAAAAACCCACATCACCGATCACAATATACAACAAATCCATATCATATAATAATCAAAAACCATAGTAGAAAAAGGTATACTTGAAATAATCGGAAACCATAAGATAATCAAAAAAGTAATAAAAAAACAATACCTTATCTCCCATCCTTTGATATAACTACTATGTCCACCACTACCACTATCATTCTTCCCACTTGATCTCCTCACTTCCGTCGAGACCGTCGTCCTCCACTTCATCGTCACCAATATCCTTTGTGCCACCATCTTGTATGTATGTGTGTTTGAGAAAGCGAATGATGGTTCTAGATGTGGATGAATCTGGAATCATCTGTACTGATGAATTATCAAACGGATAATATAAGGGCCAGGCAGCCAGAAATTGGGATAGCAAACTGGGCTAAAACTGGCTAAGAAGGGAAACCAAAAAAGGCTAAGGATTGGGCCACAACGATTTTGGCGGGAAAAAAAAGGCCAAAAACGGCGTCGTTTACTTTGGTATTTAATAATATATATAATTAGACAAAAAGACCATATACTCTAATGGGCTTAATATCCCTAAACAAGGCAACAACTAGCCAACAAGCCTATGAATTGGGCTAGATCAAAACTATATAAAACTGCAAAACTACTAGCCTGCTAGCTATAAGTATATCTTGACTCACACAAGTCACAAATGTTTTGCTACAAGTTTCTAGAAAAGACGTTTTACTAAATTCCTAGACGTCCCATGGACATGACACCACAACAACTATGTCTGCCACCTCAACCCAAAAGCTCTAGACACATCCCGAAACTCACAGCCACGTATATGTAACTATCATATATTTTACCTTGTTCAATTCTGACTTGAACATATATAGTATCAGCAACTAAAGAACGTGATTTGAATACTTTCCAAAATCTAGTAGCTATGCAGTCGAGATTAGTACAAGTTTCTAAGCTAAACAAAATACTGTTTGCAGATACACAAAAGTACCAAACATTGGTACGAGGGTCGTCACGATTTGCTTCTCAACTTTCGGGTGAAAATGAAATGGAAGGTGATGATGCCATGACACAAGGAGTTGACACACAAGGTGAAACAGGAAACCCGAAACCAGATGATGATGAGAAGATTGTATCGACCAAAAAAGATGATCATTATGTGCATCCTAAGACGGTAAGTCTTACAAAATTAACCTAGCTAACTTTTTAGGTTATGCAATTGTATATTTTGTATAAGATCACTTAGCTAGTCACTTGTTATTCATTTAGTTTGTAGAGTACATTAGTGTGAAATCTATCTGGCAAATATAACTATCTAGCTAGAAGACGAATATGAATTATAAAGTTAAAGTTCCTAGAAAACAAATTGGTTACTATTTTTTTCTTTATTTTGTCAAATAAAAAAAAGGCAATATGGTTAGTTTTTTTATTATGAAAATACAAAAGAACATTCAAACATCGAGAAACGACAGGTTGAATGCCAAAATAAAGTTCAATCGAAGTAATGAAAGTGCCTAATTTATGTAATTTTCTTGTCTGAAATGAATTGATGATCATACTTTATTTTTGTTTTTGTCACTAAGCATAAAATGTTTTTCTACAGCATGTATTAGCATGCACAACATGTAACTAGTTTATAAGGTAGTCTTAATAGTTTTGTGGTTTATAATATAGAATGAACATAGTAGTTCAATATTTATATCACGATAATATGTCAAGTTGATAAATATTGTGATTACAAATGTGGACCCTTACATTTTAACTCGTCCTGTGACATTTAATTTATTGCTTATACTCATTTTAAGAAGTTGGTGAACATGAGCTATAATCTTCAAATGAACATGATATGATCTCCTTTGTCATGGTTGGTTTTTATATTTTTATGGATAGCAAGCTTACATAGTTGGCCTTCTAAATGTTACTAGTATATTATTTAATGATTTTGTACATGTTAAAATTAGGGACCATCAAATTTGTCATCCTCAAAGTTAGAGAACCCGGGAGTCAACACACCACTCGAACCACACATGCAACAAAAACGAACCAAGTCCACCAAACTCGACTTAACCTGTGCAGGACTAGATGGCTCCCCATGGCCCGAAGACGACGAAAAGGACAAGGCCACGGATAGAAAAGAACAAGAAGACGACGATATAGAATATTTCAAACACCACAAAGCTTCTCCATTGTCTGAACTCGAGATAGGTGACACGAGGAAACCACTTGAAAAGGTGGCTCAGGCAACAGCTGGTGGTTATTTTGGCGATGAGAAGGTTATAACGTGGAAACCGGAGCAGCTCGATACTGCAGAACAGTCGCTGATGAGAGCGGCACAGATGTTTAGGGAGGCGGCTGCGAGGGGTGTGCCCGAGTGGCCTCATTCTAGGAGGTTGAGAGAGCTTCGAGGTGAGGATTGGTGATGCGCATGCATGGTTGGGTGCTATGTAGCACAGAAACGGGAACGGCAACGGGATACGGGAACATTACGGGAACGGGAAACGGCAAAAATCAAAAATTCAAGATACGGGAACGGCATAGATACGGCAGTAAAAAATATAAAAAAATTAAAAATATATTAAAGAAATCCAAAATAGATATATGTTGATGTAAATTGTAAACTCAAAAAGTACTACATGTTCCAAAGATAATTAATCAATACAGGGCATACGCTTTGTACACGATTCATTATATCGTTTCATTGTTTCACATTTCCGATCAATTACAACACATATGAAATTACAATTAGGTCTTTAAGTTAATATATACTCGCTCCCTCATATTAATTGCCGACTAAACACCCTAAACTAACTAGATATTCATCTTTGCTAAATTCTTAATCACTCTTTCAATTCCTTATAAAAATTCTTACTCGTACACCCAAATTTATTTCTTAATAGTGTGAACAACAGATTAAATTTTTCATAAAGAAAATATATACGTACAAGTTTGTCCTCCTATTAATAATTATTTTCTATACAACTACAAAAAACATTATTAGAAAAAGAAAAGTTACAAGTGTATATAGAGTAATTGTTTTACTCAAGAGTTATCACAAAATAAAAGTACTGTACATGTAATATAATATAATCAAGTAAAGATAAGAAGCCATGTTATACTCACCACTCACCTTGTCTCTCTCTTCCCTCATTTTTATCTTCTTCACTAATTTACACTTTATCATCCGACTAGCACTATAACCGTATATGTGTTTTATGGGTAACGGACAGAGGCAAGATTAAAGATTTTATAAAACATAGGCCAGAAACTAAGCTACAAGCTGAGATGGTTGAGCCTGTTGGGGGTGGCCGAGCACCCGCCCGCCAGCCACCCGCCAGCCCCCCCATTAAACCCAATAGAAACTTTTTGGAATCGGCAAGTAAATACAGAAACGTGTCCAGATACGGCTGAGAATCCAGAAACGTTTATGGATACGTCTGAGAAACGTTTCGGGGACGTTTCCTTGGCGTTCCCGTTCCCATGCCGTTCCCAAACGGGCACGCGAGCCTTCCAGGCGTTTCGGTGCATCATAGGTTGGGTGTACTGTTTTGGTAGTTTCTGATTTGTATGTAGATAAAACTTCTTGTTAAATGGATATATATCTTTTTCTTCTTTTTCGTTGTACTAGTTAAAGATACTACCATAAGCTCGAGTGCTCGACTACGGGACTACGACTTGTATAATCTTTCAAGTTCTTTTCGAGTTTATTTTATGCTCGAGCTCAACACATGGTAGAGGCTCGATTCTTCAAATTACATAGAATAGAGTTTATCTAAAACAAACCTACCTCTTATGATTTTGAACATCATATTTCTATTAACACCAGCAATAATTCCACGAACATGCAGATCAAACAACTAGTGTTGCTTTACAAGTGAATCGATCTTGACTTAATTATATTCTAAGACGTGGCTTAAGATGTTACCTTGCAACATAAGCGGTCATAATTAATTTAGTAACGTTGTATATCTATGACTATAACTATCTACAATGCGTTTTGAACTTTAATAAATATAAGGCTTAATTTTTTAAGCTTATACATGTTATATTAAAATGGATCTAACAAACCTACGATAATACAAATTTAAAGTGCTAAATTTTATCATATACTTTCAATTTTAACTATTTTATGGAAATTCAAATACACACTTATTTTTTTTAGAACTGTCAAACCGGTAAATCGTCATATACCGACTTTCATCACATACGCTAAATGATCAAGATACGACAAGAACTGCATATTTGGTATATGGTACAAGGAAAGGAATAAGAAGGATTTATAGCCACACATTTTAAATAAGTGATAACTTTAAAAGGAGATGCATCTCTTTTTGTAGGTCATCTGAAATGTATGGTTGTTGTTTCTTCTCACCCTTCTCAATTTAAGTTTTCTTCTCATTTGATCCCAACTCTGTGGGTCAAAGCTAAAACTATAGATTACGCTAGGATTGTGAAAATATCTCTTGCTAAGGGATTCAGTTGAACAAATATTGGTAGGATGTGGCTACGCCGTGATCACCCTATAGATGGCTAAATAACCATAGTTTCAAAGATTTTAGCCATTTTTTGAAAGTAGAATGTAGTTAGCGCACTGGTAAGGCAAACCATAATGTGACAAACAAAGTTTGAAGAAAATCACACCCCTAATATTGTCTAGACAATGACATGAGTTTGAAATTCACGACTGATTTAGGTTAAGTAGTCATGACAGACATATATTGTGGGTCTGGGGGTTGACGTTTATTGCTATTCAAATGGAGAAATACGTTTTGATTTTGATTAATATTAACTTTGTGAGTTTGGGTTTTGGAATAAACAAAATTCAAGAGATACATTTGTAAATAACAATGGTACGTCAAAGCTTTATTGCAGGTGAACAAATGGATGAAAGTTTTCTTTGTTTAAGTTATTTTGAGAGGCGAGACAAACTTTTCACTTGGATATACGTGGCCTCGTTTACTATGTAAGATAAAGTAATAACTTGTTCCTGATTAAATTGGCTGCTAAAAAGCTTTTTACTATTAAAGAAAAGTAAAGCTAGCTAGTAAAGAAAAGTAAAGTAATAGGAAGTAAACATCGAAGATAAAGTAATAACTTGTTCCCGATGAAATTGGCCGCTAAAAAGCTTTTTACTAGTAAAGTAATAGGGAGTAAACATTTTCAGCCAACTTTTAGAAGCAAACACTTTAAGACGAGGGTATAGTAGTTGCGATTTTATTAGTCAATAAGTAACAATTTTAAAACTAAAGGACAATCAAAATTTCTTCGTCAAATAGTACACAACTTGCAAATAAAGTACGTGCACATTTGAATGTGTTTTTGTTTTCTTTTAGGTTGTTGGCCTATAAATTTCGGAAGGTTATCACATACTTTTTGTTTTTATGCTCGATGGCCTGCCTAAGAATAGTTTTATTATATGGTGATCACTATCACTCGTGTTACCATAGCATTACCTTCGGCACATCATCAAACCCATCACCTTTTACTTTTTATAGTCGTCAATTAAAATACTCATTTAATTTTATACAAAAATATCTCACAAAATACTTCTTACACATTCACAAACAAAGGTCGTTATAGGGGATTATGATAATGGTGATGAATCAACCTCCATAAAAGCCCAAATCAAAATGAAAATGTACACAAAGGACGTGACATAACCTACTAATAACAAATGCGTGTTATGATTAAATATAGGTGGCATGTTGATGTGAACTTGTAACTATAATTAGAGACTTTTAACTAAAAAAAGAGATTTGGATAAACAAAGGAAAAAAACACGTAGAAGTTGATGTATATATCCCCCACCTATTTACCACCGCCAATTATCTTCTCATTTAAAAAAAAAAAAAAAAAAAAAAAAAAAAAAAAAACATTCTTCATACTAATTCTATTAGAAAAACTGGTATATACGCGCTAACAGCCATAAGAACAAAGTAATATAAACACGAGTTTAATATTGGTGATATCGACCTACTTTTATATGAGCGGATATGAGATTGTCACTCTAGTTTTTGAAATAGTTTCCAAGCGTAAAACTAAAATAATGAAGCATCATCGAAGCAAAAATCATAGTTACAGCTGCTGATTGAGCCACTAGACCGAGGCAACGACCAGCACAGTAGCACACGGCGGAACATAATGGCGAAAGGAGATTTTCCCCTCAAGAGATGTATTGAGTTATATGACGTGCTTGAATTAGTGTTTATATTAACTAGTATGATCATATGTTGCCTTTCTAAAAAAAAAATTAACTAGTATGATCATTTCGCAAAAAATTTAAATTTTGTCAGTCTCTTGTCAACATCCATTTAGATTGATATGTTTGAGATGCCAATATATATGCTTGAGATTTTAACTCACAATTGATATGTTTGAGATGCCAATATATATGCTACCCCAAATCAAACATTAAAATAAGTAGCACGCGAGTTCCATGATAAAATGAACTTGCATGCATGTGGCCGGGTTATTATAATAACAACTTGTTTATTCATGTTTAAGATTCTTACATACATAAATCTATTAAAAACTAATCTTACTGATAAACAAGAGCTAGCTCATGCAATCTGGCGAGCTTGAGCTTCGGCCTCGAGTGCCATCATTTGGGTCTGCCTCATCACCAGAGAATTATACATCTGAATTATCATCTTCTCGTCGTATTCCTTAATAGGTCGCATTCCAAACTCAGGCATCCCTCCACCGTACCCGCCTATTGCTCCACTTGTTACCGCACGAGAATTAGCCACCCTCATCATTATTTTTACGTAGCCTTCATGGACCTTGGTGATCAACTTCTTGGGACTAAATTTGATCTTAAACTTGAGTCTGAACTTGCTTGGCAGCCGGATCTTCCAGGCCCACGTTCTTCTGGGCCTCTTTGATCCGGATTCATCAGTGTCGAGGCGTTTGTAGCCTCTCCTACGCCAATATCCTTCTACTCCTTGCACTTTGCTCTTCATATCTCTCACTTTAGTTTCAAGGCTATCTTTTGGTTCGTTATATATTGTTGAGGAATTTTAGTTGGTAGGAGAATATTTTGTAAATGATTAAACTTTTAGTATTTGTTTAATGCATTTGATATAGTAATTTGACTTCTTGGGTGATATGTCGATATCTCACCAACCTATTATGCCTGTAATTTATTTGTTTTAGAAGTATTTCAATATATCATATCAATTGGTCCCAAATTCTTTATATATTCTGTTCCAATATCAAGACACAAAAAATATTACTGATGTTTTTGGTACTAAAATATACATAACAATTAACTTATCATACTTTTAACCCTTTTTATGTTAACTATAATTTTTGTTGAGTAAATCACGATCTAACATGGATGGTCAACATGATTTGATATGCAATATAAACATTTAGAAAAGAAAAAATAAGTTTTTCTTTTTAATACAGTTAAGTATATCAATTGTTATGTCATTATCAACAGTATAATTTCCTTTAAACTATATAATTTGGTAAAAATATCTATATCATTTGCAGAAGTATATCAATGATGTTGATATCTGAAGAGTTTTCCTGGGTTAATGAATTTACAAAGCTAAAACAACTATTTTTTTTTTTTTTTTTGTTTTTTTTTTTTTTTTTTAAAATTTTTAATCAAGTAGTTTCAATTTTCTAATGTTAAATAGAAAACTAAAAATATTTTATTACACGATCAATTGGTTAAATCTACTCTCGAGTTGTGTAGAGAAAAAAAATAAATAAATAAATAAAATAAAAAAAATAATAAAAAATGTTTGGTTTACTTGTCTCATTTTTTAAAACAATCATATGAGGCCAACAAAGCTACAAAACTCAACAATTAGATATATGAGTTCTAAAAATAGAAAGCTTTTTAAAAATTGGATGCCTCAATATATCTATACTACTATATAAAGCATTTTAAGTTGTGGGCTCCACCAAAAATTAAGATAAGGAGCTCTAATCATGGAGTGACATGTGTCACTTCTTAACAAAAAATCACCTTTATTTTCAAATTGAAATATCTTTTGATCTATTTATTTTTTTTAATGATCTAATTTCACCATATTTTCTAAAATTTTGTGCTCTTTAATTCAACATTCATTTTGATATATTTTTATAAGTTTTTAGTTTTGCATTTTTAATGGATTATTTTGATTCAAATTTTTACAACTTGATTCGTCAAAATTATAACTTTTGAGGGAGTGTTTAAGGGGTAAAAAATTGTGAGGGCACGGGAAAGTTACGAGAAACCCAAATAAACACGTAAAACGAACACATATACTTTGGGAGTGTTGTGTAACGAATTCACTAAGCGGGTACAGAATTGTGGTAGAGTTGGATTAGCAATTCATTCATTATATTTCTATTATAACTATATTTTTTTCGCCGCCGCTGTGCGCGGATATCCAACTAGTACTATATAAGATATAAAATTAGAGGTCTTCCGTAAATCGGAGGCCTAACGATGTACAACGACGGCATGTTTGTTGATTTGAAAGAAAAAAATGGTTTATGTGTGTCGATTATGTTTAATTTTATCTAAAGTTATCAACCACCTATATAAAACAAGCTTTCATTATGAAACCCCCAACTCAAAACTCTGAGATAATGACACGTGCTATTTTTCCAATCCAATGGTCCATATGCATTCCAGCCATGAGCAATTAATGCAAACATAAAACGCACCCTAATTCATATTATCGGTAGATCAAACACAAATCTCATCCCCAAACGGAAACCATACATCCAAAAAACATACATCCATTTATTGCAAACAAAAAACGCACCTTAATTCATACTATTGGTTACAGGTTTGGTCATCCGATTTTAATTTTTGTTCAATTTTTTTGGTATATGAGGTTTATTATTATCATTAGTTCGTTTCAAACCTTACAAATGATTTCACCAATTCGTTTCAATTCCTAACAAATAATTCGATTTTTCACCAATGACCACATCATACATTATTTTAGAAAAAAAAAACCCTAATTCGATTTTTCATTAGTTGTGGTTTCATTGATTCTTTGATTTTCGGTTTGTTTGATTGATTAGTTGATAGATTTATAATTTTATATGATACAATCGCTCATAAGTTCTATTTAAGTTTGATGACATTTGCTTTAAAAACAATTAGTTTTCTTTATTGCGTTTAGGACGGAGATGATTAAGCATCATGAGGTGTTTACCGGAGGTATTTCGTATACAAATCATTGTTTTAAAGGTTAGTGTATGTAATTTTATTGTTAATTTTTTTTAATTTTGATTATAGTTTGAACAAGTGAAACTCTATTGCCATGGCCCTTATGCAATGGTATGCATTCTATATGTTACTATGGAAATCGATTTACAATGGAAAATGATAAATCAACATAGGTGAAGCAGGCGTGCCTGTGGTTTATGTAGTTTTGTTTCTTGAGTTTGTGTAATTTTGTATATTTGTTTTCACTCTATAGAAATGAAAACTATTCATGACATAATAGCTGGCAAAAAAAGATTAAGAATTTGATTGATCAAACAATCACATTGTGTGTACATCTCTTTGTTAGAATCTTATTTTTTGGTTTAATTTATTGATATGTGTTTATGTACTATTTCTTTTATATAAAACTCAAATTTCGGATTATTGTGTAGAAGCGCGTGAAGATGGAGAAAATAAAAAGTTCACCATTGGTTGATTAGCTGAGATGAGTCGTAATAGTGAATTTGTAAATGAATTTGTAAACATGGCAGCAATGAAAACCGGCAAGCATGGGCATAAATCTGTGAGATAAGTCGTAATAGTTTATTGATTAGTTCAAGATATTCTCTTAAATTATAAATTGCTAACTTCCCATGTAAATTCAGAAAACAAAGTTGCTTAAAAAGTTTGTTATTATGGTATTTTGCAGGTCCAGTAATAAATTTGGTTCGGATAAAGTGAGATTTGAACCTCTTCAAATCCTATAATAAATCTGGTCTGGATAAAGTGACGTTACATCTGCAAGTCCTTCTTAACGTACTTCACCCTTCATGTTAAGATAAACTATTTACAAGGTTATGTTTCATGTATTCCGTAGATTCAAGCAGCTTGCTGCAACAAAATATGTACATTTTTTATGTGGGTAAAAGTTACTTATAAGTGTGTTTGGTTATGTCAAATGTTTCAAATTGACAATATTCCAATATGATTATATATACATAGTAGCACATTAATAGCTTGATCTTCTGGTACCCAATTCAAAATGATTCGTCAAATATGCTTCCTTGACTTTGGCGTAAAAAATGTTTGTGAGTCTGTCAATTATCATGTATGGACCTATGTTCTTCATATTTAGAAGTGAAAATATGGGTTGTTCAGATGGGTCGGAAAACGTGTATATTGCAAAAATTCGTAGACTACTTCTAAATTTTTCTTTATTAACTAATTGGGCAACTTTATACCAGGATAGGAATTTACATAAAAATACAGAGTGTGTGGCTAGAAAGTGAAGCTTTGGCATGGTCAATCGACGAGTGCTCTCGAGTATCATAGTGGTTATTGTAGAAAATTGAAGACTTTAAAACCTTTATGGATGTAGTGGTTTGGATGTTAATTGTGGTTTGCTTCTTTCGCATTCATTGAAATTATCCATGGATAAATAAGTTTCAGAAATCTTTCCTATTAGTTGCTGATGTATGATACCCTCCTAAAATATGTATATTTTGACTTTTAAGGTTAGTTTGACTTCTAATATTCATTTGTTCAATGTTATGATCTCTATATGTATACACAGCTTAATAGTTTTCAATGAGAAGTCATAATTTGTTTATATTTGCTTTTGCTATTAGTTGTGTATTATTTTGTTTAGCTATTAAATGAAAACGATTATATTATGATAAAATGAGGAAGGGAAAGTGGAAAACGGCAACCATTTGCAATTACTCAACAAACATTGTTATAAAGAAGTCCTTCACATGCTATATATTNAAAGAAGTCCTTCACATGCTGTATTTTTTTTTTAACTTTTTTGATTGTAGATTTTTATTTTTTGTAAACAGTACACTCAATGTTATTTACCTTTATTTACAAATATCCATTGTATGATAACTTCGTCAAGATGATACATTTACGGATTATATATGTATATTTTTTTTAGAATACATATAACACATTTTTATTTTTAATAACAAAACTTAAGGCTAGCGCCCCATCGGGGCGGGCCTAAGGCTGGTATAGTTTATATTGGTGCAACGACTACATATGTTATCATCAATGAATATGATAAAATGGTTTGTTATTATAATGATATTTAGTTTTACAAATTTTGCCATATAGGTTTGTATATTACTATGTTTGTTGATTTAATTTTGGGTTTGATGATAAAGTCTTCTTAATTGTCAAGGTTTAATTTTTTAAGGAAAAAAAAATGAAATTTTCCATTAAGAAAGGAGGTTAAAGATGAATATGGGTAAAAAAACGAAAGGCCTTCGTGTGTATAGCATATAAGTAGTACGAGCAGTGTTGCAAAAATCGGCCGAATCGGTCGATTAATCGGCGATTAATCGGTAATCGGCCAGGACCTTGGAGAGAATTTCACGGAAATTGGCCGATTAATCGGTAAAAAATCGCTAATCGGCCCCGGATCGCCTTAGTACCGATTCACGATTTTTGCAACATTGAGTACGAGCATGTTATAGCACGATATTAAATACTCTGTATCTAATAGACGTTTAGTCAAATGACTGGTCTGTTAGAATTGGACAACTACAAAGACGAGCAATTAATTATTATAGAGTAAAATTTAGGGACAAAAGGTGTAAATCACAGGGGAGAAATTTGTAATTTACTTTTTTTTTTTTTTTTTTTGACCGACTACTATACAAGCTTTGATTCAACTGTTATAACTTATCATATTTGCTTAAATAAGACATCTTAAATTCTTACTCATTAATAGGAACGCAATGTAATATGTAAATGTGAGTTAAAAATTTTAAAAAATATCGATTAATAAATTTCATTTGAATCGGTCATACGCCAAAAAGAATTGTTAATGAATTGATAAATTAAATAAGATGGTTACTAAATTACAATTATTTTATATCATATCGTTCTCAAAGTTCATCTTGAATTAGTCATAAAAATAGTTTGGACCCATACCCTTCACTCAAGAGTTTGAACAGGGGACGATGAAAATTGATTTTATCTGTTTTCTCCTTTTCATTGACCCAGACCACTTTTTATCATTGCATATTTAAAAAAATAAAATAAATAAATAAATAAATAAATAAAATCCTACATTAAAGTAAGAAATTATGTAATTTAATCTTAATGGTATTCCAAAGACTTAGCATAAATCCAAGAACTTTATCTTAATGATATTCCAAACACCAAAGAATATGTAACTTTTTTAGTCGTAATGGTCTTTAAAAAACCAAAGAATTAAGCCATTTCTTTAATTTGTACGGGTATGTCTTGAAAGAAAAGAACATTAAGAACATGACACATTCTTCTTTTATAAAGTATTGCAAGTTTAATAGACATTGAACTCAAGGAATGTGATGTGTGGTTTATTATTCAAATAACATTCATTGTAGATGCTGGAAGAGTGATACAAAAAGTCTTTGACATGGATAACTTTTACTTAATTATATAAGCATTCATCACATATATATCTTTAGGGTTTTGTTAACGACAACTATTTGGGTAGTGATTAAACTTATCATAACTAAAAATTAAACAATTAATTAACATGAAACATTTTATGTTTAACAACATATTTAATAATTATAATTATTACATATAATTATAATTATAATCATCACACATACATAGATATGAAAATATGAGTTTATTAGTATATGCTATTTTTTCAAAATTATTAAGCTTAAACACAAACTTATAGGTTGTTGTTAACAAAACTCGTATCTTTACTACAACACATATAGCATGTATGTTGTCGACGAGTATTTTTGTCCATGGACAACAATACCTTCAAATTTCAAAAAATTTCACATCTATTTTTTGAAAGTAAGAATTTCACATCTTGATAACTTACTTCGAAACTACTGGTAAAATTTACAGTTGCCAGTAGAAAAACTTGTTTAAACTAGCCAATATTATAAATATAATTTAAGAAATTTTCACATAATTTATTGCACCTAGACTTTATTTTACTGATATTTTAATTATTTATAATTAGTAAATGACTAAAGTACTTTTTAAAAAATATTATATCCAATTGATTATTTTATAAATATCTATAAAAAAAAAATTAAAATACATATTCATAATCATTTAGTCATAAGTTTACCATTGCACCCTTGTTCTTCCTAACAAGAAAATACCAGCAAATCTTGTTCATTCCAAAACAAAACCACAATTGAAAATTAGAACATCAAAACATAAAATTCAATATTTCGACTTGGATTTGTTGCATTTTTTCACGAGCATCCCAAATTAAATCCATTACTATATTATATGAGATTCCCCCAAATTTGAATAACATAGATCCATAATAAATTTTTATTTTTAATTATCAAATAAACAAAATTAAGTTTGACCATTTCATCATCAATGCTTCAGACCACAAATCACACCAACCCAACCAACTTGATACATCTATTGCTCCATCTCATGAAAGTTCAGGTTGAGCATGACATTAACATTTTTATCTCTCGTCTTGGTGTATATTGATGAGCAAAATTTATAGCCCGTCGTTAGATATAGTAACGACCNTTTGACCATTTCATCATCAATGCTTCAGACCACAAATCACACCAACCCAACCAACTTGATACATCTATTGCTCCATCTCATGAAAGTTCAGGTTGAGCATGACATTAACATTTTTATCTCTCGTCTTGGTGTATATTGAGCATAATTTATAGCCTGTTGTTAGATACACTAACGATCATATTATAACAAAACAAAGTGCAAAGAAGTATTTTGGACCAATTGTAAAAGTAGGTTGCTTTTTTACATTGGTCAAATGGGTCGAAACTAGCATCCTTACTTTTGGAAATTTAGTTTAGGGATCTCAACTAAAAATGTAAGTTAGTTTCAAAGTATTTTTTTCCAGTGTATAAGCATCCCAGGTTGCCCAAACTCATGAAGGTTCAGGTTGTTTACTGTCACAACTGTGATAACAGAGGTCTGTGTTAACTTGAAATCAAAAGAGAAGCAGTTAAAATCTAATTTCACGACAAATATGTTATATCAAGCTACCCAAGATCATCGAAGTCAACCATGAGAATATTTACCTAAAAACAACACAAAGTTTGTCCAATTTCTGCTAGCTTAAGTATCATACAATAATACGCAGTTACAACCCAAAACATTGGCACGTCTTAGTTCAACAGAATAGTAACAAAACACATAACCTTAGATAGTTGATTTCATAACTAGATGAAATATAAAACTTAACCATTTCAATTCCTGCAAGCAAATTTCTGACTGTTCCATTAAAGTAAATAACAAAAGTCACTGAAACCTGCAATCACAACACAGGACATTATAACAACAGCTTTTGACATTTTATTATTGTTATCACTTATCACTTGTGATTATATTTAGGGGTTGCCAGGAAAGAGGGTCGAAAATGGTCACAAGGATACCTCGGTTAGGTAGTGTGCATTTGAGTCAAAAAAGACTTGCCCTCCCCGGGCAACATGAACAATAAAAACCTCATTCGTTTACTTGTGTGTATATGGAAATCAAAATATAAAAAAACTTACAATTTGCTAAGACGATGGCTTCGATGCTATAGCAAGTTCATGAAAGTAGATCTTAAACGGCTTTGCTCCTTGTCAGATTGGATCTTCATACAATCCAATATTTCATTCATGACAGTTTTAACCTCCGCACACAAACTAGAAAAAGATGCTTCAATATGGGCCCTCTTTGATGCAGGAAGTTCTGTCAGAAATGGTTTAATGTCCAGCAACTTTGAAATAATGCCAGAAGTCTTTGCTTTCCCAAATGCAATATGATCATTAATATCATTCCAATAACTATCGACCTCCTTTATCTTTCCCACTTGTTAATTTGCATATTATCAGCTCGAACATTCCCTTGCTCATGCATATTTGGCTCGTAGCTCTTGATTGGTGAATTTCCTCGATCCATATGAGCTCTATAGGTCTCAACTTTTACCTTCTCATGCTCTAACATCGCCCCTAATTTTGCCATTAGCTGTTGTGCTGATGTGGCATTCTCCAATGCTCTCATTTCCTGAATGGAAACAGTGTTTGTCAAAAACATGAGAATATTCTCAATGAATTGCGATAAATTCCCAATTTAAATTCCTTTCTTAAAAAGACATGTACCAGTAATGTGTCTCACTACCCCTAATGAGTAGTGAACGCTGACGGTTTAGTTTAGGACATGGCAGGTGCGTCGGTGCCAAGGAACAGAGCCACCACTTATTTAGGGCCACATAAGTATTATGGAAATGCTATTATAAATAGATACAATGAGGCCTATGGTTAATGATTTAGGCTTACAACTGACGTCATTTACTTCCAGTGATGATCATGTTTTTTATTTTACCAACTATTTTTCAAAAAGCTGATTAAAAATTTCAAACCTAAAATACAATTTTGTATTAGCAGTTTAAAATCTCAACATCGTGAACCTGAAGAAGTCAAGCACTCAAGCAAGCTTCAATCTCATGTTTCTGTATTTGGAAAGTTAAAACTAATTCATATTTGTAACAAACACCAAGCACGATACATGGTAACTAAGTATATATCATCATGGTGTTAATACCTCGCACGAGACCATTGTGAAGGTGGCGCTTGGAGAACTATCCAGAAAATACTTTTTGACCTCATTAGGTATAGTTTCTTGCACCTTTGAATATGCACCGCGTGGATAAGCCTTTAAACTCTTTAACTCAACAAACGGAGAAGGTTGATATGAGACTAGTTCCATTAATGGAGAAAGAAGCTGCAAAAAAATTCACAGAAAAAGAATTATATATAAAATATAGAATGCAATCCTCACATTTTTTGTCAAATACATAAAAGTAACTTTTGACTCCAAATTAAAAGGGATATAAGTTAACAAATAAAGCTTTAACTCATAAATGTCTAAAAGCTACAACAATCGTAACCTTCATATGTGATATTCATAGTTGAAGGGCATGTCATTTTATCGACTACTAAGTATTTTTCATTTTTTTAGCAAACACTTGAAGATTGTTATAACCAGTAAAACTTGAAAATTGCTCTTCCATCATATTAACAAAAACTCGTACTAATGTGCCTGTTAAATTTTAAGACGATTCTACTGATTAAAATGGTAGGTAGAATGGAAATTATCATTACAACAACAACAACAACATACCCAATCCCGCAAAAGCAAGGTATGGGGGAGGTAGAAGTGTAGACAGATCCTACCCCTACCCCAGGCAAAACCTGGGAGTAGAGAGGCTGCTTCCAGGGAGACCTCCGGCACGTGCACATGTGCGAGTGATAAAGAAATCAAAATGCAAGGAGCAAGAGAGCAACAAGTAAAAGCAAAAAGAAGCCAAAAGAGAAAAGCCAAGCAAACAAGCAGAACACCAAACAAAGACAAACAAAAAGGAACCATCAAACAAGGGGCCTAGGATAAAAGACAAACAAAAAAGCACAGAACACCTAACAAAGAACAAGGGGCAAAACAAGTAAAGCAAGCAAACAAAGCAAAGAGGGCACAAGAAAGAAAGGCAAGAAACCAAAACACCGCAAGAGAAACAAGGAAAGAAAAGGCAAAACCAACACAAGCAAGAACACAAAGGCAAGCGGGCAACAAGCAAGGAGAACAACACAAAAACAAAGCAAGGCAACGCAAGGGGGCCAAAGCAAGACAACGCAAGGGGGCAAAAGCTAAGGCCAGAGGGGCTAACGCTAAGGCAAAGGGAAAAGAAACTCCACTAGCCTCCTAAAAAGCTAAAAGGGGAAGAGCAAAGGGACAAAAAAAACCTAAAGAGCAAAGGGGCAAACTAAACCTAAAACGAAAAGGGGGAAGGCAATTATCATTGATATCTCTAAATATACCAGATTCTCTGAGATTTGACTCGTGACAAAACCTGGCCACGCCAACCTTCCTAAAATCAAGGAAAGGGCTTTCCCCGGTTTTAGTATGTGTGGACTGTGGCGGTGTACTCAAACCCCATGGAGTAGCCAAAAGGTTGGCGACCATGGTTACCAAAAAATAAAAAAATAAACTTATAACAAAATCTTTTACAAGAGTACTTTTGTTTCTTGGACTTTGGAAAGAAAATCTTTGTAAGATCACTAAGATGCACATAATAAGACTAAAGACTCATACCTGAAAGATTTGCAAGTTAACTGTAAGATGTTTGGCATTATGGAGCTGTTGAAGTTGATCAAAAAATTTATGAGCATCTGTCTTGTCTAGCTTGTCGGAGTCATTTTGTTTGGATATACAAAGATCCACCCTCTCCAAAGAACGTAAACCGTCTGAAGAAAACTGTACCCAATCAGATTCAGAACCTTCAAATATCAAGGATACAAGCTCAGGCGTACATGACACATGCACCTCTTGCCAACATCTAATAGTTAGATTCTTTAGTTGAGGTGTGACCACATTTAGAACATTTTTAAATAACCCTCCAAATTCAAGCGTGAGATTAGAAAGGCCAGGATGACAAATATCAACACCATTTGATGTGTCCATGCTACACTGTTTTAACACGAGTTTCTTCAAGTTCGCGCATTTAGAGAAAATACCAGTACATTTATCAGTAACCACGTCATTCAATGTGATGTATTCGAGATGTAATGTTGTTAAAGTTGTGAGCTCCCATGTTGAAATGACCCTAACGGAATTCAGAGAATCTCCAGCAATAGTGAGATGTTTGAGAGACTGGGAGCTAAATAGATAAAGAGGAAACGGAATTCCACCATAATCATACAAGCATGAAACAGCTAGTTGCTGGACATTGTGGGATATTGCATAGTCCAAAAATCTCCTGACAAACGGCTGATTAACCTTCCCGTGAAAACTGAGTTTAGCTGAAGTCACTTCTATTTGATTATTGTGGCGAGATAAAACATGAGTAACACATTTGGCAAAATTGGCCTTCCTGTTGAAATCAGAACTTGAGAAATTGAGACACGGCAATGTCATCCAAAGAAATCTCCATCTAGAGGACAAAGCACTCGTTTGGACAGCAAGTTTTATGCCAACGAAAGAGAGGATTTTATGGATAAGATCATCCGGCAAATTGCTTAGTCTATCGCCTTGTACATTCAGTCTCGTTTTACCATGTCTAGAATCCATTTTCTCCCAATTCTAGCTTGATATAAATATGCATTCACATAGACATTGCTAACTTCCCTGTCAAATCATAGTGCTTTCTCGTTTGGGTCCAAAAGCTGCAAATTAATTGCATGCAACAATTAGGTCATACGACATAGTACTAAACATATACCAACGATATAACTTGTCACATGATTGAAAAGATACTTATATGAGTTAATGGATGGGATTAAACTAATTCACGGCCCCATTTCTTTAAACCAACAAGTGAAGCTATTTTACCCCTCTTAACAACTTTTTACCCAAATCAAGGGGTTGTTTGTTTCGGTTTATATAAGCCGTAACAAGCACCCCCTTGATTTGGGAAAAAAGTTGTTAAGAGGGGTAAAATAGTTTCACTTGTTGGTTTAAAGAAATGGAGCCATGAATTTGTTTAATCCCATCCATTAACAGAACAAAAAGATTTTTACTGTCACAAAGCTTATGAAACATAAGCCCAAAACCAAATAAGCCATAAGCCTGCTATATAATCTGAAACAAACACCCCCCAACTTGATAAATAAAATTACACAAGTAAAGCTACAATTAATATATAAAAACAAAACAAGTGACTATATAATATTAACCACAAATCTATCTCACATGTCTTAAACACGACTACTAGAACCCACAACCATTTGGATGGGAATTGAAGCATTCTCACAGAATATGAGATACCTTTAAATAAACCTAAAAATGAATTGATTAACTGAATGCAAAGGTTTTAACTTACATACCTTTGATTCTTTAGTTATTGTTTTACTTGAAATTCAATTCAAAATCACCATAGTTCTTCTTCTTTTATTGTTGTAGGTGCGAATGAGTTCCCATTTCCCAATACTATTTTAGTGGTTTCATGCCTGGTCCCAAATCCTAATTCGATACCACTCTGCTTTTGTTTTTTTTCCCTTTGTTAGTATGTAGTTTAGGAAAATAACTAAATGGTCCTTGATGTTTAGACCTTCTTCTAAACTTATTTGATACTTAGGGCTCGTTTGGTTTGTAGGTGGGTTTTAGGCATGGTTATCAAGATCGCGATCTTGATCGTAGGATCGTACGATCTTACGATCATACATTAGTAAACCTTGCAAGATCTAAGTAGGATCAGAAATAGCATAGGATCGAAGCAAGATCGTAAGATAGCTAGTAAGATCGTAGGATCGCTATCGATCCCGATCCTACTATAAAGCCTAATTTTTATTATTAAACAAACTTTTTAGTGAAATTAATCCTACTTCCTAAATTTTGATAGAATTTTACCTTTTTACATGACCCAACTTTACTCGTGTCATATTCCTTTTCTACCCGAATCGTATATCAAACGACTAAACATGAAGTAATTGCACCTACTGCATTTTTATATTAATATGATGTTTAAACTTTGAAATTTTCATCTATATTCATTTAAATTGGTCTTTTATATCGAATTTTATATAAATCTATATAACACTACAAACCCTATATAAAAAATTTACATTTTTGTAGGATCTTGCGATCCCAATTCGATCATACGATGTCAATCTTGCGGAGACAAAAACAATCCTATGTAGGATCGCGATCTTGATAACTTTGGTTTTAGGATTAAGATTCGGATTTGAATTTTGCTTTAGATTTAGATTTGATATAGGAGAGAGAAAATAATATAATTAATTGATAAAGAATATTTTAAAAATTAATCAAATTATTTAAAATTTAGTTTTATTAATTTATATTATAAAAAGAAGAGAGATAAGAAAGATACAAAAACCCCGGGCCGACATTTTCAGAAAAGTAGCCTACGTACTTCGGATTGTGCACATTACATTTTTTTGCATTCAATCCCAAATCCTAAAGTCAAGCTGTCAAACAAACAACTTCTTTCACTTTTAAAAGTCAAAACCCGAATAAAATCTCCCAACCAAACGGGCCCATATTAAAGTGACATATATAAATCTTTACAAAGTCAAACAAACAACTTCTTTCACTTATAATTCGAACTATGCTTTGCGGTGACAACCCCCTCCTCATTTAATGCTTTTTTCAAGTTTTTAATAAAAAAAAGTAAAAAAGTATGAAATAAACATTTTCACTTATTTTTTTCCTATCATTTTCATTTTATTTCCCTTTGTGGACGTATGGTCCGGACTGGAACCTACATGGGCCAGGCCCGGCAGACAGCGGCCCACTCTACGCCTAACCCTAATCCATGCCTTATAAATATATGGCTGGAATCTCCTTATTGGGTACGACCAAACAGGTTACTCTAAACCTAACTATTATATGCTACATCGCATCGACACTAACTTGACCGTCGGAGGTGGATCCCGGGGCTACGGCCTCGGGTCCACTCCTAACGGGTTCTCTTTGTTGACAGGTCTACTCAGGGCTCGAGAAGACGACTAACGGCCCAGGGAGAGTCGTTGGATCCAGCCCGCGCCAGATTATGCATCAACAAGTGGCGCCATCCGTGGGACACACTACGACAAGTTTTGTGCTCTCACATCACCGGAAAGCAACCATCGAGTTCAAAAGCCGGATTTGAATAACTAAGTTTAATGCTCCTACACGAGTAGCACCATCAAACTTGGGGGGCTACTAGGGTATACCCTACTACTGTTTTCGTACAAGTCACGCAGGCATATTTGGAAGCAGATCGTACGTAAGAGGTATTGCAAGCCCGATACAAAGACGAATTTAAATATTCGCACCACCTTACCGCAGGGGAGACGTCCTCTGTCGCTTGTAAAGGTGGATATAATGTTCGCGCACAGCGCACACTTTTGACGCGCACAGCGCGCATTTTTGTCGCGGACAACGCGCACTTTTGTCGTGCACCACGCGCATTTTTGTCGCGGACAACGCGCACTTTTGTCGTGCACCGCGCGCACTTTTGTCGCGGACAACGCGCACTTCTGCCACAGAAGCACGTCTTCTTTCGCACCATGCTGCATCGCTACTGGTACAAAAGGTACGCCCTTACCCAGGATGCAGCATGCGGAATCCACCTTCACCATTGTGAGACAATCACAATCGCAATCCCAGTGCGCACTGTCGCATTTGGGCTGCGCAGTATGGTTCGTCCCATGTGCACACCTGATATGCGCACACATGGGCCATGCCGTCATGGTTAATTGGGCCTATGCGGCCATGAATAGAACTTAAGTCTAGCATAACATAGCCATGCACTATGTCACACTAGACTTGGGGGCTTGTGGACGTATGGTCNAATGCCTTCACATACTGTTCACTTTAGAGTGATAAGATAATCGCTCTCCATTTAATCTGATGTATATTTAGATAGATCAAAGAATTACTAATACATAAAGCAGTTTAAACAAGATACATAGGTGTTTAAATGATTAGATTCTTATTATAAATAAATCAAAGATTTACGATGATTGTTTACGGAATACCAATCAAAATTGGCTGGAATCTCCTTATTGGGTACGACCAAACAGGTTACTCTAAACCTAACTATTATATGCTACATCGCATCGACACTAACTTGACCGTCGGAGGTGGATCCCGGGGCTACGGCCTCGGGTCCACTCCTAACGGGTTCTCTTTGTTGACAGGTCTACTCAGGGCTCGAGAAGACGACTAACGGCCCAGGGAGAGTCGTTGGATCCAGCCCGCGCAAGATTATGCATCAACACCCTTCTTAATTAATACTTAAAAACTTCAAGTTTTTGTTTCATTTTCATTACTTTCGTTTCTTAATTAATACTCGAGAACACAATGTAAGTATATGAAGATAACACGGTTAAACTGCATCGCGTAACGTGTTATAGGTGAGTTATAGGCGTGAATATTATGTGCATAATGCAAGGTTTTTTGTTTTTTTGTTTTTTTTTAAGTGTAAAATGAAGTATTTTATTGTGTGTTAAAGGAATATTATTAAGGAGTGTTTTTAAGGTTTTGAATTATAGAAATACTATAGAGTAAAAGCTAACGTAACACATTCTCTATATATACTAAACCCGTTGATGGGTGTAGTATAATATATTATTTTTATGGGCCACATTTCTATGGGCTTTGGCCTGGTCAATTGTTACCTTCTCTTTTTTAGCGGTTGTTTGTAATATTGCGTGGATGTTTTCTTGCTTAATATATCCAATAAAATAATCACCGAGCGGTGGCACTCTTTCTAACAGGTTTGATCGGCTTGCTTATTCAATCTCTTTTTTGAAAAGGTTCATTGTTTCTGCTCGCTATAGCTATTGTGTTACTTTATGTTCTCTGTTTTATGTTTGTTAAAATCTTTTTTCCTGAGTTTATAGTTTTTTTTAGGGGTGTTCTAAGGAATTAACATCGGTGTTTTCAAGTTTTCTGTTGTCAATCTGTGCATACTCGAGTGGGTTGTTGTTTGTAAGATGCTATTCTATGCGTACCCGAGTGGGTTGTTGTTTGGTTAATCTGTTTGGTCGTTTTCCTGTTGCTAGCTCGCAGGTTTTTGGGCCAGTCCATTGCTATTGTCCACCTTAGCTACACCCGGTATCTTAGCCCCTTTATGAAACAGTTCTCATAGTTATCGTGTTCTTTGGAGATAACTATGCATCTGGGTCGATTACAATCTCATTGCCTCTCTCTCTCTCTCTCTCCGCCTTCGGGTTTGCGTTGTTTGCGGCGATATAACGCAAAGACACAACAAAGGCACAGCTGTGTACGATAAGATCAGCCGGACCGGGCCAAAACAGGTGCTTCAGTGTAAGTTTGGTTTGATTTTTAGGTGTTTTCATTGTGCTGTGAAGTTTGGTTTGATTTTTATATGATGTACTTGATTGTGTGTTTTATGAGTCTTATGTGATTAGGATGCCTAAATCAATGGTGGTTTTTAATTGCTAGCAGTGAATCTGATTAATCTTTTAAATTGCATATGAGGTGTTTAATAAATTGTTTTGATGACAGACTGCAAAACGGTTGTGTGATTCGAGAGGGATTCGTCGCGTTGGCGGTCTTGCGGGTTCAGGTAGCGTGCTTTTGTTATACAGTAAAACTTGCCAATATCATGAATTTTAGAAGATTTTATACATGTTTGATACTGTTTCCAACTAAAGTCTTAAAAATTTTAAGCAGGTCTTGCGTGTTCATGTAGCATGCTTTTGTTATGCATGTTTAATAGAGTACTATTTTCAACTAAAGTCTTAAAAGATTTTAGCAGTGTCAAACTAAAAAGATGTCAGTCAAATTCGCGAATATCGTCACTGTTAGATTATTTGGTAGTTTTAGAACATTTGAAGCTACTATTTTGGGTATTTTTATGATATTTATACATATCACTGATTTTGAGCGATGTGGCCAGGTATAATCGTGGTAGGTTAACTGATGCGTGGTTTTGCGACCTTACAACAGGTTTTACCTCTTAAGGGATCTCAAGAGGCTTACAACCCCACCAGGCAGTGTACCTGACCGATGTAGTATAGTGAAATGGTAAATACGGGGGATTGATCGTTCAACTCAAAGAATAGTGTTCGTTAGGATTGAGATTTATCTACTAGGTCTAGAGATGAGGGATGATTCTTTTTGTATTTTTGTTGTTTTATGGAAAGTAAGTAAAATTTCGGGTATTGGAAGAGTGGGCGGAATTAGTTGCTAGTCAACTAATCCAAGAGCTACTACTTGAACTAATGTGTAGGAAACTAAACTACGGTTCTACAAGGGAAGTGAAGCATGTCTACCTATGATGTATTACTCCTTGCTAGCTATCCAATTCTACCTATTGACTGTAAACCTTGTTTTAATTGACGGGTGTATTCCTAATAACTCATGGAGTGGCATACATATCTCTCCAAGCTTTTCAACCATTTAGGTCATGCTTGTTCAGTGGTCTTGAAGATCACCTTGTTTTTGTTTTGTTCTTTAGGCTTGTAGTTCCCGGCAACTCTTTTTGGCCCGCTAAGAATGCCTTTTGTTGTTTTCAGACTGGCTTCTTGCATTTCTTATTGTTTTGCTTTTGGTTGTTGGTGGTGGTGGTCGGTTGATTGGTCTGTGATGCATGATTCTTCTATCTGATTCTGATTCTGAGTGAGGTGGAGGATGGATCTTTTGGATGGAGAAATCCTGAGGAATAGGAGGGTTGTTCAGGTTGTCGGAGATCTTCTTTTGTAGCGGTGAGTAGCATTTTCGGTGTCATGAACTGATCACTTGATCTTGCGTTTTGAAGTCTGATCATCCAAATTTCCCTCTACTGGCTTCCTCTATGTTTTTCCTCTGTCAAATGCTTCTTCCTCCTTGACCTTCTGATTCTAGCTCTGGAGAGATATTGTCTGTCGTCCTTCTGTTTTCATCAGTCTGCTTGTCTCCAGCTTCTTTCATGAGATATGTCGCCCTCAGCATCTTTATGCTTGTTGTTCGGTTGTGGTTTTGTTTCTGTTTGGGGGAATCATGGAATGAACTAGACCGACTCTTTGAATTTGTAAGTCAAGGTTGTCTTGATGAGCCCTGTTGTTGTTCCAGGTTGAGACGAGCAAGCCAGTTGCATTCTTCTTTTGCTCTCTTCTCCAGGTTTTCGGTCGTCAACGACTACGCTTTTCAGCTTGCCTTTGGTCAGTTTGAAGTTCAGATTCAGGTTTTAGTTCATTTAATCATCATGGACGCAGGTTCACGGAAGACAACCTTCTGTTCGTGGTTGTTGTTGTTGCTCATTGCAGAGTTCCAAACTTAGTTGTTTTGCCAGTTCTGAGCTCATGATCTCTCTTGAGCAAACAATACCTTATTCATAGTTCCCTCCTTGTATCTGTGTCAGTTTCGGTTCTGAGACGTAATTACTGACTCACCTTGCTTCAGATGGTGATGGTGATGGTTCAGTGTCGGACTTTCTTTCTTGATGACTCTTCTTTTAGGGTTGCAGCAGGGCCTTAGACTTTGGCTGTTTTGGAGTCATGATACTGCTGGATCCTTCCAGACTTAGCACCTCTCGTGCTGCGTGTCTCCCTAATGATATCTCGGAACTTCTTCGAGTTTTCAGTGAATCCTACTTTCCCGGCTTGGGAAGGCCAGATCGATAGATTCGGTAGTTCGAAGGATGCACGAATCTTTGTCAGTCAGAAGATTGTCGGATTCTCAGGCCAGTTGGTCCGTTGGAGTAATTGAATGGACTTGACGAAAGAAATCTTGTCATCGTCCACAATGCTGTGCTTGGTTCTGTACGTCGAACATTCTTTGGTTAAACTCTGGAGTTTCCCGCATAGGTGGGCTAGTGAGCATCTTGGTGAACCTCAAGAACGGAATCCAATGTTCATCTTTAGAACGGATCTGAAAAGATGTGTTCGCTCATTGATAGGATTCAGCAAACGTCAATGTCCGCTTTGCTCATCATCCCCCAGAATACTTGCGGATGTGATAGTCGGGGGATGTTCATGACCACTCTTTCGACCCGTAACCAGAGTCTGATGATTAAGCATGTTAGAAGGTTTCTCCATGGGTGAGTATTTGACACATATCCAACTTGATGTTTAGAAAGGTCGGTTGGAAATTCTTGCCATTATGTGAATAGTAATGTAATGGATCC
>LBNU01034596.1:99653-115019 GCA_014162995.1 Artemisia annua
GTGTTTGACATGTCAGCAGGTGAAAATTGAGCATCAACGTGCTAGTGGTCTTTTACAACCATTAGAGATTCCTACTTGGAAGTGGGATCAGATTTCCATGGATTTTGTGACGGGTTTGCCTAATACACAGAAGAGGCATGATGCTATTTGGGTTGTGGTTGATCGTTTAACCAAGTCAGCTCACTTTTTGCCTATCCGTAAGGATTATTCTGTTAGTAGGTTGGCGGAGATTTTTCGACAAGAGATTGTTCGGCTACATGGTACACCTGCAGCTATTATATCCGATAGAGATCCGCGTTTTACTTCTCGTTTTTGGAAGGGTTTGCAAAAGGCGTGGGGAACTAGACTTAAGTTTAGCACGGCTTTTCACCCTCAGACAGATGGTCAGACTGAGCGTACGATTCAGACCTTGGAGGATATGTTGAGGTCGTGTGCACTTGAGTGGACGGGTAATTGGGATGAGTAATTGAAACATGTTATATCCAATATTATATTTTCAGCTTACATAAGTCGTTTTGTATAATTGAAAACCTATAATGTTTGTTGCTCCATATCTGTTGCATCTAAAAAACCTGTTTTGAGGATGTTTGAATTTGTTGGCTCCCCTCTGAACTGTTAGGTAAGCCGATACATATATACATAATATACTACGTCATATTAATGCAAAAACGTCTTATATTTTTGGTCATGTCTAGGCCGGGAAAGGGAAGAAAACGTGGTTACTAGAACTGGTAGGAAGGATGGGAAAAGGACGAGGAAGGAGAAAGAAGACGATACCAACTACCAAGGATTCAAACATCGCATCGAAAGAAGAAAGCAGAAGAGGAAGTGATACGTCAGGACGGCGGTGCACAAACAGTGAAGGCTGTAACAGTAGGTGGGCTGCATTTGTTCAAGTTAGAACGGTTATCTTTTCTATTAATATCAAGTTTTAAGTTAAATATAATGGTAAAATAGCAGACTAGAAAATCAGATACGAACTTTGGTCAACTAGCAATGTGTTTTCGATTCGTTCAGTTTTGTGAACCGCTTATATATGAAAAAGGTTTATATTTTTGTGAAATGTAAGTTATTCAGTTGAAGAAGTTAGCTATCTTTGAGTTCAAGGTCTGGGAATATTTGGTTTCCCGAGTATTTGATTGAATTTTTCATTAAGATCAATTCATTTCACTTTTCACTATTGTTGGCCAACTTTAGGACCATGAATTAAAAGGAACATGGTTCATTTGTCATTCCAGATTTTACACGTACAACCATCGCGCTTATGTAGTTTCTTAAATTTTAGTTTATTTTCATTGCTCAGGGTTCGATGGATGGGGTTTTTGGTTGGTTCAGAGGACTTAAGGTTGGCCGTAGGAGGGATATGTTTGTATTCATTTCTTGCAAGATAGTGCTTAAAAATTTATGTAAGTAAATAGCTGTTGAAGTTGCTTTACTTATAAATGGGTCGAATTTATGTTTTGTGAGTGACAACTTCTGTTTCAACTTTCATACAAATGACAATATAATTTTACTGTTTTGGAATTATGTTTTGTGGATTTTGGTTTTCGGTTTTTGTTTTAATTGTTGGTTTGATGTATTTGATGAATTTAACAGATTCTGGAAACTTCGGTAAAGATAGTGAGTAGGGTGACAGGGTTTAATGAACAATTTGTGCAGGAAGCTGATGCCAAAATTTCGAATTTAATACGGAGTATTGCAAATCTTTATTAGTAAAAACATTAATTAGCCTATTAACGGGCCACTGTGAGTCCAAATCCGATCCGTCTTTGCCCATGTCTGATTTTTTTTTGGCTTTTCGTCGGTTGAGTTTTGGCCTTTTGGGGATAGGATAAACATTCCATCCGCCTTTCATAATAGTTCACCGCCTGTAAATCAAGCTTCTTACTTCAACACATGATCTTTGGTACATTTGTTTTTAATGTTGTTTGTTTTGTTTCTTGGATTTAGTTAAACGGAAATCTATTTAAATTGGAATTTGATAGGAGTGGGTTTAATTATATTTAATATATGAACAGGTATGTGACTGACGATTTTTGGGAGATGAAAAGATTTTTCGTTGGTGATACGGTAATATAACTTAACTTTCATTGTTTTTATTTATCATATTCATTTTCAGTGCGGGTTTGTGTTAATGACTATACTAAGAACGTTTTGTGGTCACAAAGACCTTGGTCAGGTTTGGTTGGTACATATACTTTTTCGCTTCCTAAATACCTGATTCATGAGGTATTGCTTAGACTGAAAAAGTTGATTCAACTTTTTTACTTAAGTAATTTAGGGAGTTGTATAAAAGGATGGGTTATGTTACATAAAGAAGGTTAGCAAGCGTTCGTGTCCAACCGACTGCTGAATCTATACATACGTCAGCATCTTACAAAATGTGACATCAACGATGATATTAATAATTATATTTCTGTTTTGGAAAGGAAGAATGCAACACACATTTTCTTATGCCGGTTACTATTCGGCTCGACAGAAAGTCAAAATCATTGATAAAGTCAGATGCGTTGGATAATGGGTCAGCTGAAAGTTAGCCTGAGTAGGAATCTGTACGATCACACGTGGTTCTGGTAAATTCTTCTTCTATCTGAAACATAATTATGTTACATTAGAGCTGAATAAACTTTAGTGTTTTGTGTCATTGGTTAATTGATATGCGGAAATTAATATTGTGCCCATTGATGTAGTGTGGAAAAGTGCATGCGGCTGTGGTTTTCGAGTTGGTTTAGAAGAAACAGAACGCACTCACGGACATTCACGGGGACATAAAGCTGACTAATTCGTGTCGGAACCTTGGAAGCGTTTATGAGTTTTCTTGGCTATTGCATTTAACTCCTTTTATTCAATGTAAGACGATACCTGTAAAACCCTAAAATCTGAAAATTTAAAATAGGGTCAAATTTGAAAATTTCTAAAGTTAAGGGACTAAATAGCAACTAAACTTTGAACCTTATGTTATGCTACAAATAAAAGCCTAAAACTATATGTCATGTGACATAATACATTATATGAGTTATAACCTATAGTTAACAAAATAAATAAATTTGTAACTTTCCAAATTCTTTGTACAAACCTATACACGTCTTCTCTTACAATTTAGAACCGAAAATTTACAAAGAGATTTGATCAAATTATAGTGTGTATATCCTTAAAAAAATAAAAGATTTCATGTGCATAATTCCTAGCCCTTTCTACACGACTTTCATCAAAACAGATATTCGATCTTTATTTATTTCCTTCCTTGTCACACGTCTTTCCCATCCATATATTGCCCTCCTCATTTTTTTTTCTTCTTCATTCGACACAAAAACAAAAACGAGTTCCTGGTTATTAACTTCCCTCTCAAGACCTACGGTTATTGCTGCTCGCTGCTGTTGGTGTCCGTTCGTGGGGTTTTAATCGTCTTCTTGTTCTCTTTTCCTCTCCATCTCGTGAAGTAGCAGGTACTCCAGCGCATTCTTGTTTTCTTTTTCCATTCGACACCTAAAACATATGTATATAATCGGAATATAACAACATCTAAATATAATCATAACATGTTAATCTACTCGTATCATTGCTTGTTGCTGTTTTCCCTGTCGTTAAAATATGTATAAAACATCACATGAAATCATAGAAAACTTCGTAAAATAACAAGAGGGTGTCGCGGGTTTGGTTTCATGTTCGCGGACTGATGTAAGCACTTGGCGTGTGTCGCGAGTCGGTGTGAGTTAATTATCTCATTGTGTGATCGTGTGTGTCGAACAAGTATCTTAATAGAGGGTCCTATATGTGCGTTGCGTTTAGGTGCGTTGGGTGTCGACTAAGTCTAGTGTCGCGAGTGATTTTTGTGTGAGTCGAATAAGTCCTGGTCGCATGCATGCTGAATTAAAAAGTTAAATATGTTTCATATGTAGAGATTTCACATGTGGGTCTCGTATGTAGTCTGTTACTATTGTATGTCTCACATAATCCCTAGTGTTTGTGTTAAAGATTGTGTGTTTTGCTACTATTGTGGGTCACGATATAACTGAGGTTAGAAGGGTGTCATCCAGGCTAAATAAACTATGAAATCTGTTTCGTAATCAGGTCTAAAAACCAGTAGACGTAGGACTTATTTGGTCTCGTTATAACATGACTTGTGTCCCATTAATTTTATTATCGAGTATGACTGCATGTGAAGGGCTGAAATTGTAATTTCTGTATAAACTATAAATGATGGTGTGCATGTCTACGTGTGGGTCTCAAATGGTTAAATTAAAGTGTTAACGTGAAGCATGCATGCATGGTTTTGTGACTGAAAGTTCACGTGTAAACTATTACGTACTATAGTGTGTCTTGTATAGTTTTGTGAGTCACTTTATAACTGGCGTGGGGCATGTGAGTCGAGTCAATCTAAATGGCTTAGAATATGATTTTTGTCATGATTCTTATGTGTACGTTTTGATTATGAAAGCATGTGTGTCCATGGGTAGCTAATTATAGTTAATTATATTCGAATTAAGAAAACACCAAGAAGCTTATTTTGGGTGTGTCGTGTAATGAATAAAACATAGATAGTATTGTTAAACTGCTCGTATTCATTATTGTTTTGCTTTACTATTTTTATTACTTTAACCTACTTTCTAAATTCGGTTTAACCCTAAACTTCTAATTCGACCAAACCTAAATCGGGATCACATTTATAATCTAATTAAGTTATGCACCAATCAATGGAACCCTAAACCTATGTTTTGAACATTTTAACCTAAGTAAAACCTAAATATGAAAACGTAATCAATAACAATCATTAAAACCTGTTATGATATTAAATAAGCGTATAAGTAATATGTAATGATAATTCGTGTAGATTCAGTGAAGAAGGAGTGATCCACCTTTCCTTGTGTTCTTTTCCATTTGCTTTCATTTCCTAAGGTACAGATATTCTGCCTTTTTAGTAAAGGCCATCCTTCTCTCTTTTGTTTACTGTTCTGATTATGATTCGTTAAGCCATTGCTATGTTCCCATTGTATGATTCTTATTGTTGATCTTTGAAACTGATATGAGTTGATATTCGTTTGCATGCTATATTTCTTTCCTATAGCATTTCCTATTTCTATGCCCATTATATGTTTTGCCTATATGTGTTAGAATTATTAGCCAGTCATGGGGAGTCCATGGCCTTGCCACTGATGCACCAGTGGTATTGACACTATCTGTGGAGGTGGGTTTTAGTCCACAGCGTTCCCTTTAAGCTAGCTACTTGGCCATTATTTATTATTGTATGTGTTACTTAGCCTAGAGCTTTGTGCATGTATATCTGTTTTGCAGGGGGCGTATGGATGCATCCTAGGTACTTTGTTTAGTATTATTTGGTGAATGGTTTAGTGTGTGCAATACACTCCATTTCACATTAGTACATTGGAGTTGCAAATCCTTTGTGCAATTTGTATGATTATCTGGGCATTTCTTTGTTATCATTTGATATCCTTACATTTCGATTCTCATTATGCTTATTATTCGTTTGTATTCTCTTTGCTTATGATTATATCCGTTTCATATTTCTCTTTAATGAATCTTTGATTCATTATCATATGTACTATATATTTCGTTGACCTTTATCTTAGCAGATTTCTCGTGGACTCATATTCGTCTATTCTTTTCGTTTATGCTTATTACCTATCTTTGTTTATATCTGTTCACTGAGCGTTAGCTCAGCCGCATTTTCTTTTCTCTGCGGCAGGTAATAAGCGGGAAGCGGGGCTTTGAGTGATGAGTGTAGGATGCTAGAAGACCTATACTTAGTGTTTCCCCATTGTTATGGATTTTCAGACTTAGTACTTTGAATTGTTATTTCCTTTAGACTTATGTATTTTGAATTATTTCCCTTTGTTCAGCCCTGGTTAAGGCTATACTTTGTAAGTCATCGTTTCGTATGACTTGTTATTTATCTTTTATTAAAGACTTCCGCTTGCATTGTTATGTTCTGATTACACACCATAATGTTACATTCTAGCCCTTTCCGGGTTGGGGTGTTACAATTATGGTATCAGAGCCAGGTTTCCGACTCTTAGAGCTTAGGCTAGTGACCTGTGAGGATTTGGGTAGACATTAGGCTTCTTCTGCTTTGACTGTTTCCTTCCTTTTGTAACTATCATTTTGATTTGTCTCCACTAATCCGTTTATTTGATCTTCTAGATGGTGAGCACTCGTAATACTGAGGAGCAAGCTGCTTTTAATGCAGCAGTTAACCAAGCTGTCGAGGCTTTGATGCCAGACCTTAGGACCAGACTTTTTGAGGAATATCGTCAGGCTCACCTGGCTGCTGGCAGTAGTGGGGATTCTGCACCTACACCTCTTGGGTGGTTGGAGAAATTTGGGAAGCAAAAGCCAAAGTCTTAGCTCAGCTAACTCTCCCGTGGATGCGGAAAACTGGATAGCCCACATTGAGAAAATCTTTGATGTGCTTGGGTGTGCTGACGAGTATAAAGCTCGTCTTGCTAGTTATAAGCTGGAGGGTGACGCTTTGAGTTGGTGGAAATCTTATAAGCAGGTGAAAGGTGATGACTTTATTGCTACTCTGACTTGGCAGTCATTCCGTGAGATCTTCTATTTGCAGTATTTTCCTCGTTCCGAACAGCAAAAGTTTGAGCGTGAATATCATAACATCAAGCAGTTCCATAATGAGTCGTCTGGTGACTTCATGAGGCGGTTCTTGCGTTTGGCTAGCTTTTTGGGGACTCGNATAAGCAGGTGAAAGGTGATGACTTTATTGCTACTCTGACTTGGCAGTCATTCCGTGAGATCTTCTATTTGCAGTATTTTCCTCGTTCCGAACAGCAAAAGTTTGAGCGTGAATATCATAACATCAAGCAGTTCGATAATGAGTCGTCTGGTGACTTCATGAGGCGGTTCTTGCGTTTGGCTAGCTTTTTGGGGACTCGGGCTGGTAATCAAGAGGAGCAGGCTATGAAATTCAAATGGGCATTGAGTGACTGGATCTTGGAGAGCCTTGTGAATACCGACTTTACTGACATTGCCAAGGTTGCCGATGCAGCCCGCAATGTGGAAATCTTAAGGGAAAGGACCAGGAGTAACAAACGTAACAGGGATGGTGATAGGATTCAATCTTATGGGGCAACAGGTTCTGGTCAGGTTCAGAGGAGTCAGGGCCAGAGAGATCAGGATCGTAGGGGAAATGGTAACGGTAACGGTGGTAGTAACAGATATGGTGACAGGAACAACAACCAGAAGCATGGGAACAACAGGGGTCAGCAGTATGGTAACTCATCTGGGTATAGGTCAAATTATGGGTCTGGTTCTNCGTAGGGTAAATGGTAACGGTAACGGTGGTAGTAACAGATATGGTGACAGGAAAAACAACCAGAAGCATGGGAACAACAGGGGTCAGCAGTATGGTAACTCATCTGGGTATAGGTCGAATTATGGGTCTGGTTCTGCTAACCAGAGGAGGTTATCGGATCAGGCTTCTTCTCCACCATGCTCTACTTGTGGAAAGATGCATCCCGGAAAACTGTGTCATCGTCTTACAGGAGGTTGCTTCAGTTGTGGTGTTGTGGGTCATAAAGCTAATGAATGCCCGAAGAACAAGAACAAGGGTGGTACTGGGACTCAGTCAGCTGCTTCAGGTCGGGTGTTTGCTATGACCCGTGAACAGGCAGCAAGAGCATAAGGTACCATTACGGGCTCTTTACATATGTTTGGTCGAGTTATTTTCGTATTATTTGATACTGGTGCCACTCATTCCATGGTATCTATTTCTTTTGCTAAACACATAACAATTCCACCAACATTACTTGAATATGCCTTATCAATATCCACCCCTATGAAAAACCAAGTAATCATTAACCATGAATTTAAGAATTGTCCAGTACGTTTTGACGACAAGATTCGTTTTGCCAACCTATTTCCTTTGGAAATGTGCGATTTTGATATCATTCTTGGCATGGATTGGTTGACGGAACATCGAGCTACGATTGACTATCACACCAAACGTGTTATCTTTGGCGATCTGAATAACCCTGAATTTGTTTATCAAGGTTCTCGACCTAGCAAATCTATGAAAATCATTTCCGCTTTGAAAGCTCGTACTTTGATCTCACATGGTTGTAAGGGTTTCTTAGCTTCAATCAAGGACACTTCTGTTAATGAGACTCGCCTTGAGGATCATCCGGTTGTCCGAAAATTTTCTGATGTTTTCCCTGAAGAACTTCCGGGAATCCCTCCTGAACGTGAAGTGGAGTTTAGTATTGAATTGAAGGAGTTGAAGGAGCAAATTCAGGAACTCTTGGAGAGTGGATTCATTCGTCCGAGTGTCTCCCCATGGGGTGCTCCTGTTCTTTTTGTAAAGAAGAAAGACGGTAGTATGAGGCTGTGCATTGACTACCGCGAACTTAACCGTATTACGATTCGTAACCGTTATCCCTTGCCTCGCATCGACGACCTTTTTGATCAACTTCAGGGTGCGAAGTTCTTTTCCAAAATCGATTTGAGATCTGGGTACCATCAACTACGGGTGAAGGAACAAGATGTTCCTAAGACAGCATTCCGTACTCGTTATGGTCATTATGAATTTTTGGTAATGCCGTTTGGTTTGACCAATGCGCCAGCTGTGTTCATGGATTTAATGAATCGTGTCTTTCACGAATTCCTAGACAAATTTGTTATTGTTTTCATTGAAGACATCCTTGTTTATTCGATGACGAAGGAGGAGCATGAGGAACACCTTCGTATTGTGTTGGGGATTTACGTCAGAAACAGTTGTACGCTAAGTTCTCAAAATGTGAATTCTGGTTGGGTCAGGTGGCATTCTTGGGTCACATTGTTTCTGCAGATGGTATTACCATGGATCCTGCAAAGGTCGAGGCAATCACTAAATGGCCAAGACCGACGACTGTGACAGAAGTTAGGAGTTTCTTGGGTTTGGCTGGCTACTATCGGAGGTTTGTGGAAGGATTCTCACGTTTGGCTCTACCGTTGACTAAACTTATGAGGAAGGGTGAGAAATACATTTGGGGTGAGGAATGTGAGGAAAGTTTCGAGGAATTGAAGAAGATATTGGTTTCCTCTCCTATTCTTACTTTACCTTCTGGGTCTGGTGGATTTCAAATCTACAGCGATGCTTCAAAGAAAGGTCTTGGTTGCGTATTGATGCAGCATGGAAAGGTTATCGCCTATGCGTCAAGACAACTAAAACCTTATGAAGTAAACTATCCTACACATGACTTGGAGTTGGCGGCAGTCGTGTTTGCTTTGAAAATCAGGAGGCATTATCTTTATGGGGAATCTTGTGACATCTTTACCGATCAAAAGAGTCTTAAGTACATCTTTACTCAGAAGGAGTTGAATATGAGACAGAGACGTTGGCTAGAACTTCTTAAGGACTATGACACGAACATTCAATATCACCCAGGCAAGGCGAATGTGGTTGCTGACGCTCTTAGTAGGAAGTCTGGGATTGTGGCTAGTCTGGACATTGCTCCTAAAATTATCAATGACTTAGAGCTGTTGGAAGTGGAATTTTGTATTTGGGGTCGTGACGGATATTGGGCGAGTTTGAAGATCGAACCTAACCTTATACTTAGAATTAATGAGGCACAGAAAGATGATGGTGAACTTTGGTCCATAATTCAGAATTTGGAGGAAGGTAAGCAGACGGAATTTCGGGTTGATGATGATGGTATTGTATGGCATGGTGATCGTTTATGTGTGCCTAGTGATCCTTCTATTCGAGAAGCTGTGTTATCTGAAGCTCACAGCTCTCCGTTTACTATCCATCCTGGTTCAACCAAGATGTATAGAGATTTGAAACAGAACTTCTGGTGGAATGGGATGAAGCAGGATGTGGCTACATTTGTGGCAAAGTGTTTGACATGTCAGCAGGTGAAAATTGAACATCAACGTGCTTGTGGTCTTTTACAACCATTAGAGATTCCTACTTGGAAGTGGGATCAGATTTCCATGGATTTTGTGACGGGTTTGCCTAATACACAGAAGAGGCATGATGCTATTTGGGTTGTGGTTGATCGTTTAACCAAGTCAGCTCACTTCTTACCTATCCGTAAGGATTATTCCGTTGGCAGGTTGGCTGAGATTTTTAGACAGGAGATTGTTCGACTGCATGGTACTCCTGCAGCTATTATATCCGATAGAGACCCGCGGTTTACTTCTAGATTTTGGAAGGGTTTGCAAAAGGCGTGGGGAACTAGACTTAAGTTTAGCACGGCTTTTCACCCTCAGACAGATGGTCAGACTGAACGTACGATTCAGACCTTGGAAGATATGTTGAGGTCTTGTGCCCTTGAGTGGACTGGTAACTGGGATGAGTATTTGTGTTTGGTAGAATTTTCCTATAATAATAGTTGGCACGCTTGTATTAAGGCTGCTCCGTTTGAACTGTTGTATGGTCGTAAATGTAGAGCACCAATTTGTTGGAACGAGGTTGGAGAAAGGCTTATTGAAGGGCCTGAGTTGATTGAGATAACCAATGAAAAGGTTGCCATTGCTAAAGAGAAACTCAAAGAGGCTAGGTTGCGACAAAAGAGTTATGCAGATCGTCATAGGAGAGATTTAGAGTTTAATGTTGGTGATCGTGTGTTCCTTAAGGTGTCTCCGTGCAGAGGTGTTAGACGCTTTGGTATTAAGGGCAAGTTAAGTCCGCGTTTCATCGGTCCTTTTGAAATCTTAGAGTGTGTTGGTGAAGTCTCCTATAGCTTGGCTTTACCTCCCCAACTATCTCATGTGCATAACGTATTCCACGTATCTTTGTTAAGAGGCTACAACTATCATCCGCTGCATGTAGTTTCATATCCGTTGGATCAGATTAGTGCTGACTTGTCTTTGGCCGAAGATCCTGAGGCTATCTTAGACCGTCAGGAAAGAGTCACAAGAAATAAGGTCATTCCGTTTGTCAAGATTCTTTGGAAGAATCATCCCGAGCGTGAAGCTACTTGGGAGACCGAAGAATCTATGCGAACTAGCTATCCGCATTTCTTTCCATGATTTCGTACATTTTCGTTTAATCATTTCATTTCAATTTCGCGGACGAAATTTTCTTTTTAGAAGGGAAGAGTTGTAAAACCCAAAAATCTGAAAACCTAAAATGGGGTCTAATTTAAAATTTTCTAAAGTCAAGGGACTAATTGATAACTAAATAATTCAAACTATATGTTATGTATTAAGTAAATACTACTAATTTTTACCTAAGTCATATAACTAATAATAAACCTAGAGACTATATGATATATGTAATAAAACATTATATGAATAATAACCTAAGATATATACTTGATAAAATTTGTACATAACACTCCCTAATCCATGTGCAAAATCCGGCCCTCCCCTCCCTATGTACACGTCTGCTATTGCTGGAAAATTTCTAGGAGATTAGAACAAATAATTTGGTATATATCCTTAACATATTAGAAGATACGATATTAATTCCTTCTCTAAACTAAAACGCGCTTTTCCCCTATCTATATTATTCGGTCTCTCTCTTTTCTTTATATACGACACAAAAACAAAACACAAAGTTCCTAGTTATACTTTTCTATCCATTCGAAGGCTAGAAGGTGAAGGTGTTGCTGTGGGTATATCGACTTAGGATTGTTCTTGTTCTCTTGTTCGTTTGTCTTTTCAAACCTGCCGAGAGAGGTATCCCATCACTCTTTATTTTTTTTTTCTATTCGACATGTATAACTCTGAATTTAACGACACCAAAACATGTATCATTGCTTGGTTGCTGTTCGGTTCATTGCTAAAACATGTATATAACACATCACATGAAATCATAATAATAACCTGCTAAAACCTGGTACCTTCGACCTTTGTTTATTTTCTGTTTTGAGCGACCATGTTGCTATTGTTCAGCCATTTTTATTCAGCCCTAAACCTGGTAACAAAGCCTCATTAAATCATTAATGAAACCTTAAATATAACCTACAAAAATCTGGAACCCAAGTGTGAATATTTAACGAAGGCTAGGACTGTTTTGTGATTTTATGTGGAGTGCTGTGTGTCGTTGTGACTGTGTTTCTGTGCATGGGTGTTGTGTCAACATGTGGGGCTTGGTTTGTGTCATTTTATGCGGTTCATATGTCGTTAATTTGAGCGTGTGTAGGTATGATTAATGTGTCGATCTTAAGGGCTGTTTGAGTACGTAAAATATGGACTAATAAACCTATGAAACATGTGATACCATCAGATCTAAAAAGGAACTGGACTTAGATTGTTTTGGTCTCTTTAAGCTTATGATATTATGAGAAATATGTCCACTGATGTCGCTTGCCTGCTCATTGAATTACGTTATATATAGTTAAATCGTCGTGTTTCATTGTGAAGTCTCGTTATTGTAGGGGGGATGTTAGTGTTTTCTTTTATTGGCATGAAGTTACTAATTCTATATCGGGTAAAACTATAATCAGAATTAAAGGGGATCTTCATTTGGGTTTATTGAGATTTATATTGCATGCTTTGGGTCTCGTAGTTTCAGGTCATGGGGTTGTCGATTGAATCTTTGTTGCTAAACTTTGGTGTCGTCTGGGTTTTAGGCGTTGTTGTCGAAATATGGTTAAAATTAGGCAAGTATTTATAGAACTTAGAAACTATTACATGTTTATGAACTGGTTGACGTGAGCTTAATAAGTATATATTATATATAATTATTGTAGTGTTAATGTATGTTTGGGTTTTCTTGGGCAATTTATATTTAGGGAAAAACTATGTAAAAGTGCATGCATTTAAGGACTTGGGATTAATTTTGGCATAGTTGTATTATTTAAGAAACTTGGTAAAACGTTGCTTGCATTAATGGGGACTGGATTAGCATGGATTACGAATGTGTGTATTTGGTATAGTTAACATGGGTGCACTTTATAAATATGGTGTTCTGCGGTGTCTCGCTACATTTTTTGTTATGTTATGGAGCGATCTTAACAATATATACGTATATTTTGGAGTTAGAAAAAAACAATATTAGAAGAGTGGTTGAACTTGATGTTAAATCACGAAAAACCTAATAAAAAGGATTTCATTGTGGATTGAGTTGTTATGTGCGTTATGAAATGGGCATTTGGTATAATGTATTTTGGGTGTTATTTTGTGGGAACGTGGTCTTCCAAAAATTGTTTATAAATCCTTGTGGCATAAATCAGGTATTATATAAGGTATACAATTAAACCTTATGATTTTTGTTGCTCGGTTGATCTTGTGTTTTGGGGTCAGTTTCATGGCTGTGATTATATATTTGCAATCCGGGTGGGAAGAGGTTACTAAACCGCATACATGGGAAGGATTATCATGAAAAAGGACCAATGAAGAATTTCTGTAAGATTGCCTTCTTAGCTTTATTTCATAAGCGTCTAATTCTCCTTTTACTGCACAGAGACCACACTTAAAGGAACACTTCGTCACTTACATGTGAAACTCTAAATCCCCCTTTTTTTTTTTTGTTTTTCATCTCCTATGAGACTAGGGTCTGAATTAAACTCATTTTGGCGAAACCTAGATCTTTGAGTTTCTCTTTTAAGCAATGTGAACCTTTTATTATTGGTTATCTACAATCGAAACTCAATGCCCTATCTTACATAAGCCTTTCTATCCAAACCTCGTTCCTAAGTCAAGATTGGTCTCTACATTTACGACCATGTTATACAATATAGTATAAACCGGAGAGCCCCTATTAGTTGGCATACTTTAGACATAATTTTGATAGAGTGTGATGTGCGTAGCATTCCAAACTAAAATACTATCCAATGTCATTATCCCAAGTTATTCAAGAGCACAGCCGATAGACATATCTTAAGTTTGAACGATACGTTCAGTGGTGTGACCATCTGTCCTTGAAGGGTGAAAGCGTGCTAAACTTATGTGGGTAGCTTACATCCGCGGATTTTGCATAATCCTCTTCAAAATTAGAGGTACTTATATCCGCGCCTTTTAGGTCTTGTTTCGATAAATAGTCTGCCCAATGGAAGTAACCATAGTTTTTTACGCTATACTATCCTAACTTAATCATAGCCACCTCTGAACCAGACGCTATTCTTACAGATTTGTATACAAGTGAGCTGACTGGTTAACGATCACAAAGAAGTATCATCATGCCTTTTCGTGTGTTTTAAGGATAACTACGACCTAAAATCCATGTGATAATCCGATCATTAATGATAATGATTTATCGAATGGTTGTCAAAAAACCCGTAAATCGGGATTCACTAGCCTAACTATGAATTTCTTTGCTAAGTTTAATTTATTTTGAGTCTGGCTGAAATTCAGCCAACTTTTGCAAAAAATGTAGACCTATACACTGTTCGGGAGATCCATCCCTCCACCAAGTTTTGTTTTCAATCAATAACCCCCTTAATTGTCTATCTTGGTTTAACGCAGGATGGATGTAAACGAGACTGTTGAGATTGCAGATAACACAAATTCTCGAAAATGGAGGATCACAAGGCACAGCTAATAACGTTCCAGCCAATACCCTAAAACATCAATACGTAAATCACACGAAATTCGTCTAGATCCTCCCTAAATATGGATCGATTCTGAAAATTATGGGGACCAAACGTAAGTCACAATGCTCATCTTTCTAGTGGTTCTTACTCTCCAAGATAGCAAGTTTAGGTATCGATTTCAAACTTTCGGAATTCCGTAGACCACACCACCTTTAGAATAAATAAAGCATTTAATCATAGTACCAACAGTCTAAGTCATTGTATTGATGAAGCATAATATGTCTCAGAGTAGCACACAAATCCAATTTTTATAAGCCGCGTACAGCATCGGATTTTACCTATGCGGTTCCGACGGAGGTGATATGAATGTTCGTTATATTGAGTCCTTAGAGAAGTTTTAGCCAAGGTACTCTGCTATCATATTCAACCTTCCTTCTTGATGTAAACGCATTTCTTTAGACGGTTTTTTTTATCGATTCTGGTAAAATACCCATGTCATCAGTTGCTCCCATCAAGATAAGCCTCAGCTTTTCAAGCACCACGACCTGCGCAATATTCCTAAGTATGTTGTTACCGGATAAGGTATTACTTCATAAGGTTTCAGTTGTCTGAGCGATAGGCGATAGCTCTTTTCATGCTGATCACAATGAACACACCATAGACTTTCTATTTAAAGATTCTGCCTGTAGAGTTGAAACTCCCCTCATGGATCCAGAGGTATATTTAGTAAGAATAGGAGAGGAATAACCAAATCTTTCTTAAATGGCTGCCCGAAATTTTTTCCTCAAATTCCTCACCCTCAATTCTAATAGAATTTTTTTCCACTTCCCTCAGTAAGTTTTGATCACGTATTGACTGCTTGACAAATACTGTGAGGATGAAAATCCTTCACCAACCCTTCCGCTATGTTAGACGCCAAACCAATCTCCGTGTG
>LBNU01034596.1:122112-143128 GCA_014162995.1 Artemisia annua
TATTTTATATTTTATATACATTTTTTATATAAATAATTACCACGACATATTTAGGCCTCTATAAATTGTTCTATCATTTTTCCCAGATCATATACATTATATAAGGTCCAAATAAAATAAATATATCACCCAGAAAATTCGTATCACAGATTATAGAATTTACGTATCTTTTAATCACGTAATTCCCATTCGACTATTTAAACGTTCATGATTCTTGTTTATCATTTTATTTAGGTCATATATGATATAAAGAGTATGAGAAAATTACCCAATCTATTTTAGGACCTGTGGATCAAGCGCATGAATTTTATACCTATCGGATGAAGAATCGACCAAAGAAAATCACCCCGATCGAACCAAGCCTCCGACAAACCAAAACATATTTTTCCCAGCTACTCTTGATGATGAAGAACCCCAGAAAAATTCTAGATCCCTTCCAGAAATTTGTATGGAGTCGTGGTGAATATGTGTGTGTGTTTTGTGTTAATCGGTATTGTTTTTAGGGAAACAAATAAAAGGTAATCAAATAAATGGAATGAAAGGATATGATTTCGGTTTATAAGGATATTTGGACGAGATTATGGGTTAGGATAGACACAAGAATTATTGTGATTGATATTTACCTTATTTAGAACTTTATATAACTATTTATAATAGTTTTGTACAAATTAAATGAATTTTGGACCCTTTAATCACATTCAAACGTGCCAACTATTTTTAGAGTAGTTATAATATTGAAAATGTTCATATAAAAATAATATTGATCATATGTTGCTTAATTCCAAGGTCCTAAAAACATTCAAGTACCTGATACACCCGTTCCTACAACAACAACTGTAGAAACCGATGCACCACCAATTGAATCACCAATAACAAATGAACAAACCGCTTCCAATACCGATAATACAACTGAAGATCTGAACCAACAACAAGTATCTGAACCTGCTGATTATGATCCAAATGCATTCTTCAATCCGTTTACTCTGACTCCAAACCTTTCAGATATTGCAGAGTCGTCGACACGTAATTTGGAACCAACTAATATGCAGCATTTCCATAATCCGCACCCTCAACACATCATTGGACTCGAGATCATCCATTAGTAAATATCATTGGACATCTAACGACTCTAGTTATGACAAGACAAAAACTTCACTCCGATGCTGAACACTGCATTTATGCACTCACAGTTTGTCAAGATGAACCCAAAAACATTAAGGAAGTACTCACTTACGACAACTGGATTAAATCAATGCAAGAGGAACTCGACCAATTTAAACGACTTGAAGTATGGGAATTAGTTGAGACCGGATGGAGTTTATGTCATTGGGCTGAAATGGATTTGGAAAAAGAAGTTAGACACAGAAGGCATTGTTATTCGTAATAAATCTCGATTGGTTGCTAAAGGATACACACAGGAAGAAGGAATTGATTTTGAGGAATCTTTCGCACCAGTGGCTAGACTTGAAGCTGTCCGTATATTTCTGGCATACGCTGCTCACAAGAACATGGTTGTTTATCAAATGGATGTGAAAACGGCATTCCTGAACGGTCAGTTACGTGAGGTGGTATATGTTAGTCAGCCAGAGGGATTTGTCGACCCAGAGCATCCTAACCATGTTTACAGACTTAAGAAATCCCTTTATGGTCTCAAACAAGCCCCAAGGGCGTGGTACGATAAACTTACTGCTTTCTTGCTTGCTAATAGTTTGACTAAAGGTTTATTAGATCCGACTTTGTTTATCCAAAAACACGGGGATGAAGTTTTAATTGTGCAAATATACGTTGATGACATTATTTTTGCTTCTACAAATAAAAAGTACTAAAACGCTTTTGCAAAATTAATGAAACAAAATTTTGAAATGTCAATGATGGGTGAACTTACGTTCTTCTTAGGACTATAAGTTCATCAGTCACCCCGTGGGATTTTCCTTAGTCAGTCCTAATATGCTCTAGAGATAATTAAGAAACATGGCATGACCAGTTGTGATACTTACAATACCCCAATGGCCTACACAACTAAGCTAGATGCGGATTTAAATGGGAAACCTATTGACCCCACAAAATACCGAAGTATTATTGGGTCACTCATGTATCTAACCGCTAGCAGACCAGATATTGTATTTGTTGTATTTATGTGCTCTTGTTATCAGTCCAGTCCTACTGAACGTCACCTCAATGAGGCTAAACGAATCCTTCGATACGTAAATGGAACCATTCACTTGGGGATATGGTATCCGAAGGATTCTGGTTTTGAACTAATAGCTTTTTCAGACGCTGATCATGCAGGGTGTATAGATATACGCAAAAGTACTTCTGGTGGTTTGTAGTTTTTGGAGATAAACTTGTGTCTTGGCAATCAAAGAAGCAGGATTGCACTTCATTATCGTCAACAGAAGCTGAATATGTAGCCATGTCTGCTTGCTGTGCTCAAGTCATTTGGATGCGAACACAGCTAATGGACTACGGTTACGTATTCAACAAGATTCCGATGTATTGTGATTCCAAAAGCGCGATAGCAATCTCCTGCGACACGGTTCTTCATTCCAAATCTAAGCACATTGATCTTCGGTATCACTTTATCAAGGAGCATGTTGAAAAGGGTACAATTGAGTTATATTTTGTGGGTACTGAATACCAACTGGCAGACTTGTTCACAAAACCATTAGCCCCTACACGGTTTACTGAACTGGTTCACCGGATTGGTATGTGGTGTTTGACTCCAGATGATTTAAAATCTTTTCTTGAAAACAATTAAGTGAGTCATACATCAAAACTTTTTGTAAATAGATATTAAAAACAAAATAAAAATTACAAAATTTCAAAAACACCAAAAAGATTTTCATTTTATTTTTTTTAATTTAATTTCATGTTCAAATGGAAGTACACTATCTCAAACAACACTTTGGTTTCTCAAAAATTTCTCAAATTTATAACCAAGTGTTGAGGGGGAAAAAAGTTCTTGAAAATTCAAAATCTTGTTCAAACAAGTGTAATTTCATATTTCATTAAAAGATGTTGTCAAATAATGGTGGAATTTCTGCGATTTATCCTTCGTCTCGTCTCGTTAAATGTTCTTACATCAAATATCGTAGGGAGTATAAAATGATAGATTCCAACGGTCATTAACTTAAAAGTTAAAATCAAGTTAGAGGACTTTTGATGCATGCAAATTAGTCTAGGGACCATAGTTGTTAAAACTTGAAAGATATTAAAAGTTAACAAAACAAACAAACACCCCCATCTTTTCATAAAATATGAAAAACAAAACACAAACACCCCCCATTCACAATCTAAGGCTAGAATCAAACGACCAAATCCGTGCTTTGAATCTTCAAACTGTAAGTTCCTATATGATCCTTAGGACTTTCTAAGAAATGGCTTTCGTTTAATTTCAATTTCAATGGCAGATTTCTTGTAATTTCGATTTGTAGATTTAGGGTTTGCGTAATTTCGGTAATACAGAATTTGAGTATGTTTGTTTGATTTTCTTGAGGGCTTTTGTTCATTTGAATGTTCTTAACATGTCTATAACAAGTAATCACAACAACAAACATGTTTAGATTATTTTCGATTTCTAGGGTTTAGGTCGAAATGGGTATACTTGATTCTGTGGTGTTTTGTTCGATTTTAGTGGTGGGATTTGGTGATTAGAGTGTAAGAAACATGCTAGTTCACGTTAATTGTTTCACATTACATGTTTGCTAAATATTCGATGTTTAGGGTTTATAGTCGAATTGGGTTTTTCATATTGTGTGTTCTTATGTTCAATTAATTGGTTTAGTTATGTTCTTATGAATGATAATTGATGATTGAAACTGAAAATTGCTATATGATAACATCAATTTAAGATTTTCGATAATTTGGTTCTTCAAGTGTTGCGAGTTTTCTTGTATATATGTATTAAAAGTTTTTTAATACTTGTTCTTCAATTAGTTTAACAGGTATAAACCTCTGAAATCATTTTCTTGCAAGAATACGTACGTCAACATTGAATTCGAAATTATTGTATAAGAATTTCGAAACTGGGCAATATTTTCGAGAATTTTTGAAATTATCGAGATTTTTGCAAAGATGAAATTATCGAGAACTTTATTTAAACAAATATTATCGAGAATCTTCCATGAAGTATTTATCGAGAAATTTTGTTAAATAAAATTATCGAGAATTTCCATTTTGCAAAAATTATCGAGAATTGCCAAAATTTTTATCGAGAATTGTCACCTTGACAAAATTTTCGAGAACTTCACTTATGAAGTGTTTTCGAAAATTTTTCAAAATTCAAAGTTTTGAGATTCTTCATATGACCATTGATTGAATATGTTGTATTTGTGTTAAATTTGTCATTCAAGTTTAAAATACATTGTAATGATGTATATCAAACTTGATGATGTGGTTGTATTTACGTGGATAACTAAGTTGGAAACATAATGTGTTGCTTTGTAATTAATAACATTTAGACACTTAGTTCATTCGTTCATTAACACATAATATAACTCATACACATATGCTAATCAATTGAACCATCATTGCTAAATGTCAAAGGTGTTTATATGTTAATCAAACTTGAATAATGTGCTAACGATTAACAATTCTGGTTGTTTGGTTTCATGTCAATACCTTTACAGATAACAATGGTGAACATAATGTGAATGTCCCTGAACAAAACCTACCATTGCTCACACTCAATGACATCCTCGAGTTGACTTCAACAAACTTCGAATTCCTGAAGACTCGTGTAAGATTGTCAAAGACATACTCCTGGCTCATCCCTGCAAATCTATGCTCACCAAATCCACATCAGTTCCGATCTTCTACCTTCATCAGTTCTGGCACACAGCAAAAGTCAACTTTGATGATGAATCATTCACAGTCACTCTGGATCGTCAAGTCTCCACTGTGGATCTAGAAGTCCTTCGCACAGTTCTTATGCTTCCCAAACCTAATACTGAATACATTCCTATGTTGTCTGAACTAGAGATCTTGGATTACCTCATTGATCTAGGGTATAATGTTCAAGATGACTTACCATTGACTAAGCTTTCAAGGTTCAATGTGAAATACATGCCTCAACCTTGGAGAACCTTCTACATGTTAATCGTACATTCAATTTCTGGAAGAAAGAATGGTCATGAACATCCAAGACTAGAGCATCTACAAGTGTTTTGGGGAATGATGAGCATGCTACCGATCGACTTTGCTAGATCAATAATGAACGACATAATTCACCACATCCAAACTGATCGTGAAACTACTATGATCCAGTTTGTTAGATTCACAAAGATGATCGTTGAGCACTTTTGTAATGATCAACCAGATTACAACAAAAGAATGCATGATCGTGATGAACCAAAAGATATAAACAACAAAGACTTCAAGATTGCTTTTGTAAAAACAACCAAGTTCTCGACAAAGCAACAAGGAATGAGGATTCCAGACTCCTTCCTAGATGATAAGATCAGAAAGACAAAGAGTTATGAACTTTATGACAAAGCTTATCAAGCAGGGAAAGTGGGATTCACAGAAGATGATGATGAACCAGCAGTAAAGATGGAGACTCGTAGCAGAAGAGGTGGTAAAACTGGCAGCACTAGCAGTACCACAAGCTCACAACAAACTGTCTTCACCAAAACCCGCAACAAGACCAAAAAGAAAAATCATTCCTAAGTCTACCATCCAAGATGAACCTATACCATCACCTTCAGAAAGTGAGTCAGAATTTGAAACTAAAACCAAAGAAGAAGATTTTGAAAGAAGTGAGAGAATAGAAGAAGAGGAATTTCTTGAACTTGAACTGGCAAAGAAAATGAGTATGGGTACTCTTCAACTGGGTGAAAGAAAAAGCAGAGGGATTACAATCACTGAACCGAGTAGCGGTGTAAATGATGAAGAAGATGAACTTGTTGTTGAACAATTGGTCGATAAACGTAAACTCAAAAGTATCATTATCGACACAAGAGCCGAAGAGAAGAAATACCGTAAAGAACTGAAAAAAGCATCACTCCTCAACCTCCTACATCCCCAACCTCATCCACAACCGCTTAATCAACCAGAACATGAGGGCTCTAGTAGCACTATGATTGTACCTTCCACTGTGACTTCAACTTTGGATCCGGTTATTCCACCAAACAACGAAGACGAAGAAAGAGAGGAAGAAGGTAACATTATCATGAAGGAAGCTACTGAGGAAAATGTTGTCGATCTACAAAAGAATAATGAGACTTCTGAGTTCATTACTCCTGAGTACATCGCTCAGGTGGAGCGAGAAGAGGAACTTAAGAGAAAGGCAAGTGAAGAGACGGAAAGATTACTCCTTGAAGCTCAAACTGAAGAGTCAAATCCAAATGAACAACAACAAGAGCAATTTTTCGACACTGACATGTATCTTAACTCACCTTCACATTCACTTCAACAACTTCAATCACCTCCAAGGGATCCTCCAATTCCCAAGGACACTCCTCCAAAGGATCCTCCTCCTCCAGATTCTTTGCCTTCTTAATCTGACAAAGAATCTTCTTCAGAATCATCATCACACCACTCATCTCCACCACCATCTGAATCGACATCAAAGCGCAAATCAATCAAGAAACCAGTTGTCCCATCCGCAACGAAGGCATAACAACTGATCAAGAAAGCCGTGACAAAAGCTCGCAAGAAGAAAGACACACAGTCTCAGGTTAGAAATCTTCAGGACCAAGTACAAACGTTAACAACAATGGTCACGAAGTTAGCAGAACAAGTTGAAGATCTTCAGGGAACAAAAGTACAAGTTGATAAGTTCATGACAACAGATATGGATGAGATGATCAAAGCTTACATTGAAGAATTTCTCACCAACAACCTTGTTGCTATCACCACACCTGAAGTGTCCGAACTACTCATGCCTATCCATACAGAACTTTATAGCAGGATCAAAAATATTGTTGAAAACATGCTCCGGTCCACACCTTTCTACCTTCAAACTGAAAAGCCTCCAATTTCACCGAATGATCTCACTGCTGAGCAGTTATGAGCCTTGTTAGCAGTTAAACTCGGAGAACAACAAGAAATGACTCCTGATGAAGCAGCTATGTATGAGGCTCTTAAAGTTCTTGCTTCCAAAGAATCTTGCAAAGAAGCAGCTGGAACACACAAAAGGTCTAGAAAAGATGACGAACCTGATCCCAACTCACAAAGCAAGAAACCAAGGTCTACAAAAGGTCCATCATCTTCACAACACCACCAGCTAAGACTTCTACAGCTCCTGTCACACAACAACACACACTGGCTTCTGGATCTGGTCCTACTAATGAGGAAGAACCATTCTTGCACCAAGCAGAAGATTATCAGGAAGAACCCTAATTAACCATTCATGAATCCATAATTACTGAATCAAGACCCGGACCATCATCAACCTCAAAGACTCATGACAAGTGCAAGTCTACAAAGTCAAAGAAAAAGAAGAAGGCCAAACGATTACCCTGGCTTGACATTGATGACACGCTAGAGGCTGATTGGTTGACGGACATGATCAAAGCACAACCACCACTTGAAGACGACGAACCGCTTCCTGGAAACACCTTGCAATACAAACAAAGTATCATGGCTGGTCTTCAGATTGAAAAGTTGACGAAGACTAAATTAAGGAGGGTCAATCGTGAAGCTTTTAACTTTCTTAAATCAAGATCGGGAAACAAAGTTGAACTCGAATATCACATGGAGAACATCGCAAGTGCTATGTCTGGTAAGTTCGACTAACTCAATCCTGAATCAAACTTCGACATCTACTCTGGAAAACCCGAAAAGCCTTACTTCACCGACTGGACCCAACCGTTACCATTGCAAGGATTTCCTGAAAAGCCTAGGATACCTTACAGATTCTTCTTCAACAATGATCTCCGATACCTTCAACGTGCTCATGAGACTTCAAAAGGAAGATCTGCTTCTTCATTGACGATATCAGTTCCTGCTGCTAGGTACGAAATACCAGGAATTGAAGAGTCGGCACCTATCTTCAGCAACTCAGTTGTAGCCGACAACAGAGTAGCTTTACTAGGCATTCAGCATTGGCCTGAAGGTCGTCAACTTGGATACACTCACAGATTGGATCTAACGTCAATTGAAAACGTAAAGCATAAGTCAAGAATCGTTGCTATTATGGAAATTCATGAGTCTCGAAGATTCAACTACACTTTCATGAGGGAGATTGTCGTCAAGAGACAAGATGAAAAGGAGTACAAATTCTCTTAAGCAGATTTCCCCAACCTATATCTGAATGACATAGAAGACATGTACTTGGAGAAGGTTCAAGGGAAAATCCATCATTTTTCAACCGCAACTCAGTACAACTTCATCGCATCTCTACTTCTCTACATCAGACAAGTAATAGTTCAAGAAAGAGTGGAAGATCTTCAGCTGGTTGTTGAAAGTTATCAGAATTAGATCAATTTGATTGTAACACTCTAGGCAAATCCCACATCGGCTGTTGCTTGGAGTGATGTTGGGTATATAAGTAATATCTTGGCCTTACTAGACACAACGCGTTTTGTGGTCTACTGCGAGTGGGGTTCTTAGGAACTGGCAGTTAAGCGAGCTCATGTGAGAGTAGCACTGGTATGGGTGACCTGCCGGGAAGTCTCACATAAGGGCCACAAAGCAAAGCCGTGAGCCTGCGGGCAAATCGGACAATATTGTGGTCTAAGTAGGCGGGATGTTACAAGTGGTATCAGAGCCACTCCAGAGCCGTTCGGGATGGTGGGGCAAACCTCATCGAGGACGATGAGTCCCTTAGGGGGGGGGGGTGATTGTAACACCCTAGGCAAATCCCACATCGGTTGTGGCTTGGAGTGATGCTGGGTATATATGTAATATCTTGGCCTTACTAGACACAACGCGTTTTGTGGTCTACTGCGAGTGGGGTTCTTAGGAACTGGCAGTTAAGCGAGCTCATGTGAGAGTAGCACTGGTATGGGTGACCTGTCAGGAAGTCTCACATGAGGGCCACAAAGCAAATCCGTGAGCCTACGGGCAAAGCGGACAATATTGTGGTCTGAGTAGGAGGGATGTTACGTTGACTAACCACAACTCAAATTTCCTGGAATTGAAGAAGCATCATAGTTCATGCTCATTCAAAAACCTTCATTTGGATACACATACCTTAATAACCGAAATCAGCTCAGATACATGAGGTTCGATGAGCTTCACAAATTCTGTGATGCAACGCTCAAAACTGTTCGGGAGGGGTTAGATGCAAGATGATAAGAAAAGATGAACAAGGGTGAAACTCCAAGGTGGAAGGCTAATGCGAGACGACAAGTTCGCAACTTTGTTCGTTCTATTGAAGAGAGGTTGTATCGTCGTGAGCAGATCAGGAGATTGGAAAGCTACATTGGTGTCAGACAATCATTTTCGGTCAGAACCTTCCAATGACCTGATCCTCAATTCACAGACTTTGATGCCATAACTGGTGATGAACAATAGCTGGATTTCTCGGGTACCAATATTTCAATATTTTGATATATATATATATATATATATATATATATATATATATATATATCGATTGATTTGTGATTATTACGGCTTGTGCACACATAATAGTGTACAATCCGCACTTTGTACTTCAAGAACCCTGTGGTACGCATCAGTGCCACAATCCTAATATAAGGAGCGAAAGCTTCTTACTTTTGAGTAGAATTAAAAAAAATCAAAGTTTTCTTAAAATTATACCAAAAGACAAGTATTCAACCTCAATAAGCAGTCACTTGTTGAGGGGGAGTACTTGACCAAAAACATCGTTCTTGACTCAAAAAGTTCTTGGTTGATTCTCCCCATAAGACTCATAAAGCCATATGCTAATCAAAATGTTTAACAAAAACAACATTTAATATGCTATTTTTGAGGGGGAGAAGATGAAAAAGTGATTAAAATATGGTGAAAAAGTTCTGTCTCGTGCGAGCTCGACTCAGAATTGACCCATGAATTGACGAAACAACAAATGTTAGTATTCGAAAGGATTTATCCAAGTAGAAAGTACCGTTTCGAGAAACTCTTCTTAGACGTTTACTTTGACGGGTCTAACTTCCTTTTAGGAATGTTAACAACTTCCAGTTAGTTATTAGGGCTAGTTATCACCTAAAAGCTGATAATGGATCCCTTTAACTAAGCAACGTAAACGTGTCCCTCGCGTATATGTCTATTAAGAGTGGATCAATTCAAAAAGTGTCAACTCCTCCCGCATGTGCAAATTTCTGAAAACATTCACGAGCACATGTGAAGGGGGAGTCTTTCATAAGAAATCAAAACCCTCAAAGTGTTAACAAAATGTTTCATACTCATAAACACTTTGAGAAATTTTCAAACATTTGGTTGAATGGCAATAATAGGACAGTCATGGAGTCATAAGGTGACTATGGTTAGGAATAACCGTCCTATGATCTGCCAGAGCCGGAGGGATCTACCCAAGGACAACACTAATAGTTAGAAACTAGAATTCCTAAGGTATGATATGAAAAAGGAGAAAAGAATGAAAGGAGAAAGAAGGGGTTGAAGAATTAAAAAGAAATGTAAAGAAAAGGGTGAAAAGAAATAGCCCTCCATATGTTCAACCTTAGGTCAGACACCGGGTTCAATTCATAGGCTACTGGTCGTTGCTAAGGCGACACCGGTATTGAAGACAAAGACGTCATCGACCCAGTGATGCAATGCACCAAACCTTTTTAGCCACTCAAGTATCTCTCAAAAGATACTTGTTTCATTCTCACGGAGAACCCTGCATAATCTATTGACCACTTATTACGAGTGTGTTGATATTGAAAAGAAGGTACTCTGCTCCACACCTCCGACGACTAAAATGTGCACTTATTGAGTCTAGAGCCACGAGATACATTAAAGATCTCCTAGGAACACTTAATACTTCTACACTAGTGTTTCTGCGTCAATGAACACTAAGTGTAAATTTTCGAGTCGTACGCAGATCTTAGCAATCTGCCGTGAACGTTTATGAGTGAATTTATTTATGTATTTCTCAAATGATTGAACAGAAATCCTGCTAGGGTTAACATCAGACAGCTCTGACAGCAGGTCACTTCGGTAATTCCTCGTGGGTTACGCTTAGTGTTTGCGGTGGTTCCAAACGGTCTACAATCGTGGGGTAATCTCCAGCGACTCACCCAATCGTTGATGTACTTAGGTATGTCTCGTAAGCTCTCTCAAGGGCATCCGATTTGGGAACGGCCTTGGTAAGGGTTAGAAGGAGTCTTCACACTATGCTGTTGATAATCTCTAATTCCAAACCTGTAAATACCGGTCATATTATTGCTAACTGTTTTAATGCAGGTACAACCATTGTCATGACACCAGTTTCCACATGCTCATACTTACATATCAAAGTCTAAGAAAGCTCTCACCAAAGATCGATGCAATGTAAAAGTCAAAGAAAGATTCTACGTCGAATGAAAGAATCTACAAAGTTGAAAGACAAAGTCCTAATGCAAAACAAAGTTCAAAGAAAGATTCTACGTCAACACAAAGAATCTACAACAATGAAGTGAGAGCTACAAAAGTAAGAAAACACAAGGTCAAAGATGTATGAGCATGCTGGAAAGGCGTAAATCCACTGGAGGCAAAGAAGTGACGAATGGCAGATTACTACATCACTTGATCACTACCACATCAAATAAGTCAAAGAACAAAGAATGATGAAACATCTACCTAACGAATTTTTAAAGATGTCTAAAGCCATGAAAGTCTAAGTTTAAAGACAAAGATGAAGACGTCAAGCAACCTTGATGACCGTGATGACTGACCTTTAGGGGGAGATTGTTAGGATCATGTTTCACGTTATTTATCAAGTCTCGGCCATTTGTAATAATATAGGTTGCTTTAGTATTTAATGTGTTGTGTTTAAGTTAAGTAGAAAGGCTTATGAAGGCCCAAAAGGCCTCCAAGCCCACACCTAGAAACAAATAGGAAGGAAGGGAGTGTTGCCCTAGTATTTGCCTATAAATACCATGCTATGTAAATATTTCTATTTGTTGGTTTTATTGATATCTATGCTAAAATCTTTCATTTTCATCTCTCTTATCATATAAGATCAACCATCTCTATTTCTCATCTATTTTCTTATTGAATCTATACTTGTGTTTACAAAATGGTGACCTAACAGGGTCAAGGCTAACTTCTTGGTCAAAGATCGGCTTAGCATGACACCATATATAGCTCCTAATGTTTGGGACCAATCACCAACCACTTTGAACATGGGAAAGGGCGAACATGCCCGAGCGCCCACTTGAAAGGCGTGGCAGTGAGTCTAACTTAAAGACTCGATAATAAACAAAAGTGCTCTTTCAGGAGACAATCCAAATTATCCTTTTCCTTTTATTTTCCTTTGTTGGTTTGGTATGTTTTGTGTTAATGATTTGCAGGTTCTAGAGGAAGCTTTGCGTTGGGGAACCCATTTTTGGAATTTTATACCCAAGAAAAATTCGCCAGGACTTAGCTACAGCGTAGCTCCAACCAGTACTACGCCGTAGCAACTCCCAGGTATCAGTCTGGAGTATTTTAGCAACTACGGCGTAGCAACACATTCTAACTATGTCGTAGCTTCCTTCTGTACCTAAAATTTCTTATTTTACAAATCATAATTTAAACTTGTATTAGTTTTTAAATGAACTTTGTGGGTGTGTTCCCTGTAAACCCTCACGAGACCTCACTCGTCCATTTGGGACACCAAGTGGTTTAAAAGGCTTGTTGCATACGCTAAATGCAACCGTGATTCCTACGAAAGTGAGTTAGGACTTTTATTTTTCTCTTTTAGGTTTTATGCTTTTGGTAGTTATGAGATTTCAGGGATTTGAAGTTTGCTCATTAGGCGAAGCGAAGGCACGTTTTCCAACATGATCCTTCTATCGTTTTTAGGAGCAAATTTCAGGGAAGTTCTTGTTCCAATTCTACTTATTCCTCTTTATTAATTATTTTATGTACAAAAGGGACTTTGTACAACTCGAGTGGGGGGACGGGAGTAGAATTATAACTTGAACTTTATGTTGCCTTATTTTTCTAGTTTATTTTGAAAAATTATGCCACTTTTAAAACTTTTGACAAGTTTTTCCGAACTTAACTAGAATAGACCTTAGCCGAGCACATTAACCCTTAATACCATGGTGAGGTATAGCCTATTTCAGTTTTCCCTGTTTTACCCCAAATCCACCAAAATTATGAGTGTGCTGGTAGTTTGTAAACTTTAGAAGTTGGCCTTTACATCATTTTGAAACCATAGACGAGTAGTGTATTGAGATTCCTTGATACATTTGGAAGAAACTTTTTAAGAAGGCAATATTTTAGGATTATCACCCAAATAACCTATATGTGTGTGTTTATCGATTAGTCACATTGACTATTCGACCCCCGTGTTAAACCCTTTGTTGCACTCACCTTTAGTGCAAGATACCCCTAGATACACCCTCTTGAGCCTATCCTTTCGTTTCTTACCCATATTTTTGTTTCGATACACCTATTCGCCTTAGCCTACCGTGTAGTCTTAGTTTATGGTTGGGAAGTTTACACTTGTTCTAGTTTTAGGTCCAAGTCGAGAGATTCAAGAATCACACCTACGTTGAAGACCCATCTTTGAAGATCATGAGAAACCCACTATTGTTACATGTATAGTTCATCTCAAGTGGGAGGACATATTTATTTCTTGTTGTTAAAAAAAATGTGAAATTCTGTATGTAGATAAGTTATCTTTGGTGCAACCTTGTATAGCACCTGATGACATCAAATAAGTACATATTATTGTCATCATTTATCCTATTTATTTGACTTATTTTACTACATTATCTATAAAAATCGATACTTAATTGTTTACTTTAATAATTCTCAGGTAAAAACAAGGAATTGGTGAAACTTGGTGATTTTAGACGAATTATGGAGCAAAACAAGCAAGATGTCAAAAGTCTACTGAAATCCAGAAGATGCGCCGTATCTCTATCAACAGATACGCCGCAATATCATACTTAGATGAATTCAAAGACCATTTCCTGACTTTGAAGAATGCGCCGCATGGAATTCTACCATGCGCCGCTTATGAAACTTTGGTCAACGAAGAAGATCAAGCTTGTTCTACTCCAGATACGCCGCATTATACTTCTGACATACGGAGTATCACTATCAAGACTTCACCAATATACAATCCAAGATACTGAAGGACATGCGCCGGATACAAGATCAAGATATGCCGCATCTGAAGACGGTGTACGAATATTCTAGAATATATTAATCTTGGACCCCACGCGAAGTTAAGTACATGCGCCGCATCTATCTATGACATGCGCCGCATCGTGCCCTTAGACAGAAACTATAAATACCCCAACACCTATACGAAGTTTGTGTGTAGCATAACCCTAAGGAGATGAACGCAGTCAAAGAAGCATCACAAGACACACCCAAATCGAATATATTAAAGCGGTAAGAAGGTCCTGCATGTATTAAATTCATTAAGTAGTTTTGTTTTANATATATTAATCTTGGACCCCACGCGAAGTTAAGTACATGCGCCGCATCTATCTATGACATGCGCCGCATCGTGCCCTTAGACAGAAACTATAAATACCCCAACACCTATACGAAGTTTGTGTGTAGCATAACCCTAAGGAGATGAACTCAGTCAAAGAAGCATCACAAGACACACCCAAATCGAAGATATTAAAGCGGTAAGAAGGTCCTGCATGTATTAAATTCATTAAGTAGTTTTGTTTTATTGTAATAGTACGCTTTAATTCATCAGGATTGACGGGCTGTTATCGGCTACCATACCGCACCCTTTAAAATTGCTTTCCCATCAAGTAAAGTCTATATGATGATGTTTTTGGTGACTTGTATTTGTGCATTTATAACCTCTGTGTTTAGTTGAGTCTTCTGGGCTACCATACCTGTTCCTCGCCTATTTAGCTGATGTCTTTAGATAAATAGGATAAACATAAGTGATCATTAAGAGTTTACTCGCGTATACAATGAGATCCAACGAGACAGATAAGATTACGATACACTTCATATAGAACTAGCAATAAAACAAGTGACAAGCTACTTAACTATCAGGACAAGCCTTCTTCTGCTTCTAATTATCTATCTGTGTACGTGTTTGCTATTCGCTGATTCGTGCTCATTAATTTAATTTACTGTTTAATAAAACCAAACTATNGACGGTGTACGAATATTCTAGAATATATTAATCTTGGACCCCACGCGAAGTTAAGTACATGCGCCGCATCTATCTATGACATGCGCCGCATCGTGCCCTTAGACAGAAACTATAAATACCCCAACACCTATACGAAGTTTGTGTGTAGCATAACCCTAAGGAGATGAACGCAGTCAAAGAAGCATCACAAGACACACCCAAATCGAATATATTAAAGCGGTAAGAAGGTCCTGCATGTATTAAATTCATTAAGTAGTTTTGTTTTATTGTAATAGTACGCTTTAATTCATCAGGATTGATGGGCTGTTATCGGCTACCATACCGCACCCTTTAAAATTGCTTTCCCATCAAGTAAAGTCTATATGATGATGTTTTTGGTGACTTGTATATGTGCATTTATAACCTCTGTGTTTAGTTGAGTCTTCTGGGCTACCATACCATACCTGTTCCTCGCCTATTTAGCTGATGTATTTAGATAAATAGGATAAACATAAGTGATCATTAAGAGTTTACTCGCGTATACAATGAGATCCAACGAGACAGATAAGATTACGATACACTTCATATAGAACTAGCAATAAAACAAGTGACAAGCTACTTAACTATCAGGACAAGCCTTCTTCTGCTTCTAATTATCTATCTGTGTACGTGTTTGCTATTCGCTGATTCGTGCTCATTAATTTAATTTACTGTTTAATAAAACCAAACTGTGCCAGTCTCTCAGGCTGAACCCCCTTTCGTTAGATTAGACTGTAAAACTAACTTAGGATATTAAAATACTGATTAAGTTAACTAGATAATATGTTCCACTCTTAGTGATCGACACTCTACTTACCATTATATTCATACTGACCGGGTACACTGCTCGTTAAGTGTGTGTGTTATTGATAAGTCGACTAAATATAAATTTAAAACTTGAGTAGGCATTAATACTATTGAACCGCAACGACACACAAATCACCAATCAGCACCGTATTTTGATCTTTGAAAGATTAGTATCAAAGAGGCCACTTCGGTCACATATGAAGAATGAAGTTGTAGGTTCTTAATCACCAACATGAGGACCAAGTGAGGTGCCCATCATGACGTCCGCTAATAGCACACACTTGTGACATGATCCAATTTTTGCATTTTGAAGCTTGGACTTTGGATGAACGGCAAGTGGTAGCAACTCGGTTATAGGCTAAGACTATTTGCATTCTTTTTCTTTTTATACCATTATTGTGCATCCTATTTCTTATCATACCCTTTAGTTGTGAATCATGCTTAGGTGAAGGATTTGAGCAGTCATTGGTGCCTTGCCCGGCGTTCCGGTCATGTAACATTGCTTTTGTCCCCTTTGCCGTAGTATGTTAGTAGCAACACTACACCCATAAGCCTTATAAATGTTCACCCAATATTGCCTTTAAAATTTTTTTCAACCTTAGCACTAGTAGTAGAGATTTGTGTAAACGCCAAGCTTATAATAGAATACATTCTATGACTGTGCGTTAAGTGATCACCCCGAAATTAACACTTAGATTAGGAGAGAGAGATGAATGTTTATTCCTATTTCGTGAGGTGTTCGGCTTTGATATATTCTAGCATAGGAAGTTTTTAGACTCATATTTTCCAGTTTCTTGGGAAATATCTTTTTAAAAATTATTCTAATAAGGTCTACTTGAGGGCAAGTAGAGTTCAAGTGGGAGGATATTTGATAACATCAAATAACTCCATGATTTAAGTGTTAATTTCCCCTTAATTACTCATTTTTTATATTCATATGTTAGGATATATGCTCTTATTCATTTATATTCTGTTTTCAGGGCAAAGATGAGCAAAGGAATGAAGAAACGCGGAAATGGAAGGACTAAAGAGAAAATATATGAAGTATGCGGATTCTGCACCAACTACAGTGTAGAGGTTTCATCTACCTACGTCGTAGCAAGTACTTATGATGACTACGGCGTAGCTCAGCCATGACTACGGCGTACTGATCTACTAAAGGGCTCTACAGAGTAGCAACTCTTCACCTACGGCGTAGACCCCAAAATGAGGCAGTAAAGAACTCACGTGGCCAAAGAAGAAGTTACGGCGTAGTTTCCCAAATAACTACGCCGTAGAAGCATCTAAGGAAGAAACTACGCCCGTAGCACTTGATCAAGCTACGGCGTAGTTGATATTAACAAAGGCTACGGCGTAGCAACTCATCCAGCTACGCCGTAGCAAAGTCGGGCCGATAAATACCAGCCCTAATTCCGAGTTTATCAATTCACTTTTCACCACACAGAAGTTGGGAAAAACTCAGGGAGTAGGAGGAACGAAGTTCAATCTGCATACAAGTCATTTCCAAGGGAGAATTCACACACCAATCATAAGTTTATTCATTCCTTTGATTTGTATTCGATTCATGTTTACATTTGTGATATTGTATTCTTGTTTTACTGCAATTATGAATATGAGTGGCTAAACACCTCTTGGTGTTAGCCTTGTTATGAAATTGTTATTGTTATGATTTAGTTTTCTATGCATCTATTATCGTCTTGTTTGTATACTTTCTTGGCTAGTCTTAGGACACTCTACTTTTGGTAGTGTTGAGTGTTGGTAGTTCCTTAGAGGCTTGGTAAATTAACCCTCGGACCCAAGCTAATGAGGATGTGACTTGGTGATAGAAATATCACCATACATGTGTGAATTAACCCTAAGACCACCTACCAATGCGATATGCTTAAAGAAGCTAGAGGGGGTGTAAGATGTGACCAATACCCGCATCCCGCTAGACTTGTCCAAGTTAGTAGAGGTTCTTAATGACTCTTGCATCTTCATAGGTTCACGCCGACCGATGAACTCTCGTCTTTACAATAGGCAGAATAGGACAAGGTGTAAGATAGATTTAGGTGATTTAACCCTCTGATCCTAAATGTATATAAACCCCATACGAAACAATAGGATGCACTTGATAGAAAACTAATCATAATAATAACAAGAATAGTAATTAGGTTAACACTGCTTCTCCCTACTGATTTTCTTCTATTTATTTACTTGTCTTGTCATTTACATTTATTAGTTAATTAATCTCTACAATCATAAACCCCCTTTTAAACGTGACACTAAACTTAGATAGACTCCACACACATAGCTCTTGGGACGACCTCGGCTTTACCAACTAGCTATACCTCACACGACCGGGTACACTGCCCGATAGTGCATTAGGTAGACCTCAGGTAAACGAGCAACTTATAAATATTAAAACCTGGTCGTTAAAACCTGCATCAGTAGCTTTCCCTACTCTCGATGAGTCCTTATCTTCCCAAGGGTTTTTTCGCTTTAATTTAGTTCAAATTACTTCCGCCTAAGCGTGGCTGAATACTTCAGTCAGCTCCAAGGATACACTTTACAAGTACGTTGAAGAAATACTTTGAGTGTATCTGATATGTTCAACTGGTTAATTTTCATGGCTTAAGATGATAAGTCATTGTCAGAGACCCAAAGGCATTTTTCAGTCCTTGAGGTCTCAGGGGTTGTTGTCACTTCTCTGCCCTTTGTCATAGCTGACTCCGTTATCAGTTTACAAAGTTTTCAATTAGTTATAGACTTTGTCTTTTTAAAGTACTTCTGTTGTAGCTGAGAAGGTACTAGGCATATCTGATGTGTTTATCATCAGATATCTGAACACTCAGTGAGTCCCTTTTGACCGCTGTACTTCCATTCAGTGGTCTTTTACTCTGACTTCTCTGAGGTTCACTCATGGTGTTTTACCTATGAGTCTTTTTTGATAGCTGATGAAGTTCAGTTGTGCTGATCATTCAGTCAAGGGTAAACTTTACTCTATGATTTACCCTGTTAACTTTGTCAGAGAAAGAGTTTGGATCTCTCATGTTATCAGCTATCCTGAACTTAGGCTGATTTAATGTTTCAAATTCATGTGAGGGATAATTTGGTCAAATTAGACTCAACAAAATGCTCATAACAAATATGCTGCTGCTCCAACATCTTGCTCATCATAACAGAAATTCCTTGTCGGAATCAACGCTACTCATCACGCTTTTGAATGAACTCTGAGTATAAATTGGGAAAAAAATCCTCTACAACATACACATCACTGCCAAACACCTCTAACTCCGCTCTCAAATAGTCAATACTAGTACCAAGGCATCTGACCTCCTCCTCTAATGCTTGAGTACGTGAATCAGCATACCTCATAGGAGCTGTAGCCGCAGAAGGAGCTTGTTGCTCCCCAGAATGACTATACTCGGAAGACTCATCCCTAGAATGCCCATCGACTAACTACATCACATTTCTCACAATATCTCTTCCCCAAGTATTAAAAGCTGATAAGCTCCTTACAACCAATCATAACATACTCTCAGCACCACAGTACACTGCTGATGTGTCACGAATCCTAACAAGCAATAATAATCGGCTAATTGAGCAACAAAATGTCATCCAGAAATCTCACTACCCTCCTTCTTGCCACTAGTTCCCTTTGCAAAAAACTGAGCTAGACAAAAAGGAACATTTACCATAGGTCCATCATCAATATTCTGTAGATAAAATGAATCCTAAGTAGTCACCTTCCTCAACCCTCACTCTTACTAGCAATAGAATGAGAAATCAGCAGGTGAATCATCCTCCTCAACGACTCACGGATCCATGCATAAAATGGGGGTTTACTTCGCATAATCGAACCACGAAATGAAATAACACGCCAATAAGGCTCTAACTTACGCTTCTTTGGACACTTCCTCAACCCAGCCAAAAAAATAAGGAACACAGGAAGCCTTATTGGTCTCTTCAAGAGTATGAAGCCCCATGAAACTAATAAATTCCCCCATAGTCATGCTACGCGGAGTACTACCTAGCTGAAACTTCATTGTGATCCAACTTAGTGTGCGAATCATTGTAGTCAATTGGCTAAAGAACTCCAAAATCAGTTCCTAAACTAGAGGACCTCTAATACTAAGAAAATTACTCCAAACCTTTGACTTGTAATAAAACGACCCATTACTCATTTTTTGAACCATTCTGAGCCTCTCAACAAGCTCCTCTAAAAATCTAAGGACTCAACACGAGTTATCTCCCTCTTGCAAATCTTAATATATCTTGCTATAAACCGCTTTCAAGTTTCATCGGTGTAGGTAGGGTGATCAAAACATAAAAACAGGTGTGGTGTCCTAAAAGTTTCTTGATCCATTCTCCTGAAAATCAACTTGATGACGTATAGTCTATATTCGGGTCACGAACCCGACTATTGGACGTCACTAGCATTCAAGCCCACCACGGGTGGGCTACTATGGCAATGGTTTGGGCTCACGGAGGCCCAAACCCAAAGTAATTTATAGTTTGGATATTGGATATCTCTTATTTATGGGATATATATCAAATATCCGATATAGGCGGACACGCCAAAGAGTGAGGAACACGTAACCGATAAGGTTTCGTATGTATATATATATAGGGCATCTCGGCTCTCATTAAAGGTACGATATCACAACCCTAACTCTTCTACAAACCCTAAAACCGATTACTTACTCTCACGCCGGAGGATAATCGTGGGAAACAATCCCACGATAAGCCTAATGGTGTTTTTCTGTTTTCTTAGTACGCAGGTCTCAAGTATTACAACGCGTGAGGGATATAATAATCCGAGGCGAACTGCCGTAGCTCATCCTCGGTTATATCGGAGGTAAAGTCAGACAATTGAAGAACCATTGTTATACTAAGCGCACGCGCTGATTACCTAAAAGGTTATTGCTTTTTTGATCGCTGTTTCGAAGATCTATCAATGGTGGAAATGAACAATTTTACTGTGATAATCACAGTGAAAGGGAGGCGGTCGTTTATATAGGATTACCCCCC
>LBNU01034596.1:143142-167184 GCA_014162995.1 Artemisia annua
CCGTGCGCATCCTAGACTGGGACATGATACTCACGTATAGTCTATATTCGGGTCACGAACCCGACTATTGGACGTCACTAGCATTCTAGCCCACCACGGGTGGGCTACTATGGCAATGGTTTGGGCTCACGGAGGCCCAAACCCAAAGTTGTTTTTAGTTTGGATATTGGATATCTCTTATTTATGGGATATATATCAAATATCCGATATAGGCGGACACGCCGAAGAGTGAGGAACACGTAACCGATAAGGTTTCGTATGTATATATATAGGGCATCTCGGCTCTCATTAAAGGTACGATATCACAACCCTAACTCTTCTACAAACCCTAAAACCGATTACTTACTCTCACGCCGGAGGATAATCGTGGGAAACAATCCCACGATAAGCCTAACAGTGTTTTTCTGTTTTCTTAGTACGTAGGTCTCAAGTATTACAACCGAATTGATACTCTAAACAAGGAACGTCCAACTTTTGTATCAACACAACTTTATGTTATTAATAAGCCAACCAAACAAATAGGAAGACTTAAATCTATGGCAAATGGGCAAGGTAAAAACAAAACTTTGGACGAGCTCCTCTATACGCCGTATACACAATTAAGTGTATGCACCTGTAAAAACAGGCCAAACGAACAAAATTTAAAAAATTAAGTTTTACCCCAACTTTTTACCATAGGCGATTTTCTAGTTCGAATAGATGATTTAACGAAAGGAGCTTGTACAAAAGGAGCTTGTGCAAAGTGCACATTTCATTTCATTTCTGAATTTTTTTATTATACATGTACTATCGAGATAAATGGCCAAAAATGATTGCCATATACTGAATTTATGCAAAAATAATCAAACTTCATACAAGATCGTCACACCACTCTGCTTTAAGACTGTTTCAAATGTTGTCATTTTCTATTAGTTTCTTTAATTGGAAAACAAACTTTATGAATCCAAAACCTTAAACAAGTGCACAAATAATTAATGGTGTACACGGTTTAACTTTTGATTTTTGTCATTTAAGGAGACAAAGCATCCCACCCAAGAGAATAAATTTATGTTTTTCATTATATTATTATTGAACTTGTATTCATATTCCTATACAAAGGAAACCACCATGTCCCCCTTGGCTACGATAACTATGCGCGATTTGGTTTCATGCATGTTTTATAATAAATCACTCAATTTCTCATCCCAAGACATGCTTATACAGTTCTACGTACATGTTTCAATCTCAATATCAATACATGAAATGATAATCAATATCAAAAGAGATCATTTCTAATGTTATTATGGTTATTGAAAATAACATTTATATGATGCACATAAGTACGTGTAAATATTGTAACTGAGACTGAAACTCAGGCTTCGACATAAATTCAAAATTCGAGAATTTGGGACCTAGAAGATATGAGATAACTTTACTCGAGGAGCCCATTGCGAAAAGGAAAAGTGAACAAAAGCAATATAAATCTTGAATCTTGACCCATAATTTGTCTTCGAAAATAGGAAAATAATTAACATGAGATAAAAATATGTAGTAAAAGGAAGGATGAATGAAAACAAAATTCTTCTTTTGAATTTATACCGATAGAGGTGCATCTGTATGCTTGTTTACAGATGTGTCTCGTCTTTTAGATGATTGTTAGTTTGTCAGGGAAATTTGCAATTTCTATGACCATTTAATTTGGGTTATGTTAACCAGGCACCCCCTATGGGGGAAGTACAAGCACCCCCTAGTGGGGCCCACCTGACACTTGTACTTTTTGTCCCCTTTTCCGATATAGGCGGACACGCCGAAGAGTGAGGAACACGTAACCGATAAGGTTTCGTATGTATATATATAGGGCATCTCGGCTCTCATTAAAGGTACGATATCACAACCCTAACTCTTCTACAAACCCTAAAACCGATTACTTACTCTCATGCCGGAGGATAATCGTGGGAAACAATCCCACGATAAGCCTAACGGTGTTTTTCTGTTTTCTTAGTACGTAGGTCTCAAGTATTACAACCGAATTGATACTCTAAACAAGGAACGTTCAACTTTTGTATCAACACAACTATATGTTATTAATAAGCCAACCAAACAAATAGGAAGACTTAAATCTATGGCAAATGGGCAAGGTAAAAACAAAACTTTGGACGAGCTCCTCTATACGCCGTATACACAATTAAGTGTATACACCTGTAAAAACAGGCCAAACGAACAAAATTTAAAAAATTAAGTTTTACCCCAACTTTTTACCATAGGCGATTTTCTAGTTCGAATAGATGATTTAACGAAAGGAGCTTGTACAAAAGGAGCTTGTGCAAAGTGCACATTTCATTTCATTTCTGAATTTTTTTATTATACATGTACTATCGAGATAAATGGCCAAAAATGATTGCCATATACTGAATTTATGCAAATAATCAAACTTCATACAAGATCGTCACACCACTTTGCTTTAAGACTGTTTCAGATGTTGTCATTTTCTATTAGTTTCTTTAATTGGAAAACAAACTTTATGAATCCAAAACCTTAAACAAGTGCACAAATAATTAATGGTGTACACGGTTTAACTTTTGATTTTTGTCATTTAAGGAGACAAAGCATCCCACCCAAGAGAATAAATTTATGTGTTTTCATTATATTATTATTGAACGTGTATTCATATTCCTATACAAAGGAAACCACCATGTCCCCCTTGGCTACGATAACTATGCGCGATTTGGTTTCATGCATGTTTTTATAATAAGTCACTCAATTTCTCATCCCAAGACATGCTTATACAGTTCTACGTACATGTTTCAATCTCAATTTCAATACATGAAATGATAATCAACATCAAATGAGAGCATTTCTAATGTTATTACGGTTATTGAAAATAACATTTATATGATGCACATAAGTACGTGTAAATGTAACTGAGACTGAAACTCAGGCTGCTTCGACATAAATTCAAAATTTGAGAATTTGGGACCTAGTAGATATGGGATAACTTTACTCGAGGAGCCCATTACGAAAAGGAAAAGTGAACAAAAGCAAAATAAATCTTGAATCTTGACCCATAATTTATCTTCGAAAATAGGAAAATAATTAACAAGAGATAAAAATATGTAGTAAAAGGAAGGATGAATGAAAACAAAATTCTTCTTTTGAATTTATACCGATAGAGGTGCATCTGTATGCTTGTTTACAGATGTGTCTCGTCTTTTAGATGATAGTTTGTCAGGGAAATTTCCAATTTCTATGACCATTTAATTTTTAAGTTGACTTACATATCAAAACTACCTTTTTCACATTCTCTGCCGCCATCTCCCAACAATCTGCACGCTTTGATTTCCATTTTTTTTTCCCAATCGTATTCTTGTGCTTGTGTTCGCAAGGCATCAAAACATATTTACTTTGTATAATATTATAGATAAAAATAATAAATCAACTGACTTAGCCCAATTGGCAAACTGAGTTTCTTCAGAAGCTTGAGGACGCCTTTTACCCGGGTTTGAGTCTCGCAAGTGATAAAAAAAATCCGGATTTTCCTCTTAGTGCGAAGCCGTGAGTTCTAAGGGTTTCGGGTGTCTCTCCTAGTGGTTCGAGTCCCGGGGCCTGCCCGTTTGGATGCTTAACTCGAGGGTCGGCTTTCAGGAGTGGTGCCGCTCTAAAAATAAATAAATAAGTAAGTAAATAAATAAAAATCATCTTTATTTTATGTTGCATACACGTTTTCCATTCATTTTATATCTTATTATACCAGCATAATCTTCATGAAGAAATATATTACAATGACTCACATTAAAATATGGAGTAGTAATCTATACTACATATAAAGAGAAAATATATTTGCTTAAAACTTGAACTTAAAAGATGAGTAATGTTGTTAAATTAAAATAACTTTACTTATAAAAGGCAATGCAATCTGTTAACTATCTAAATACTGAATTAAATTTAAACCAATAACTTTCTTCACTCTCATTTACTCCACACCCATATATACATAAGAAATGCACACACAAATTAATGCTAACATACATAGTCGCCGCTATGCGCGGGTAATCGTCTAGTATTTAATTAATAATTGCAATCAAACTATATGGATATTAGTGTCGTAATTGTTGGTAAAATGGAAGAAATATAAAGGTGAAAAAGAAAATTTATGTCGAAAGAAAGTTGGTTTTTAAAAACGGAAGAAGGGAAAATTTTGGATATTAATGTTGTAACTTTTGTTAAAATGAATGTAAAAATAAAGGTGAAAAAAATTATGCTGAATGTAACTGGATTTTTAAAAGAAGTGGAATAGTGAATAGCAAGTTCAATAATGAAGGATAGGAAAAGGGTAGATGAGATGGAGCATGGGGTTCGTAATGGAAGAGATTCGCAAAGGGTTCACAATGGTTATCAGGGGTTCGCAATTGGTTCGCAGGGGGTCGCAATATGGAAAAAAAATATTATTTAAAAGAAAGAGGGGTTTATTGGAGGAGATAGAAGGTCAATTTATCTATATATCTTTATCTTTACTATTTATAAAGAAGGGAATTGATTGGCACACTCAAAAAATTGATTGGGACACTCAATGTACAAACAGTTAAAGCAGTTTATATTTACAGTACAACTGTTTAATGCACTATTTGGAGTGTCCCAATCAAATATGAGAGTGTGCAAATCACCTCCCTATAAAGAATGCATATCATTTCTTGAATTCTTGAATTCCTTAAAACTAAAAACTTAATAAACCTTGACTAATTATCATATAAACACTATATATTGATCAAATACAACAACTTATATTCAAACTACTAAACATATTCATCATTACTGGAATACAATAAATCACAATATCATAAACGTCAATAGTTTTCATGTGATAATTAACTTTTTTGGTCCGTTAATGAATATGTTTAAAATTTTCGGGTAATTTAGCGTACTTGTAATTATGCCACAGGGTCGTGCCTCCGAAATCAACGAGACGTCCCTAATCAAGGGTCACATCAGAACCACAAGTTCACAAGTATAATCATTTGCCGCTATATACTGTCGTTTTACCCAGATATTCCTCTAATTTAATATAAAAGTATATTGCGAATTAATTTTGAATTTTTATAGTTCTTCTATAAAAATTCTCAAAATGACCTTTTGAAATGTATATCAAAATGGATATCAAATTTTAAGACTATGAAATAATACAATTTGGCATAATTTGTTTTAATTTTTTGTGTGGTGAAATTAAAAGAGATTAATATGTTTTAAGTATGTGAAAATGTAAATATAAATTACAACTGTCTAAACAAAGCTTACATTACTCTAAGAAAAAAAGGTACAAGAAAGAATTCAGGAGCCGTTTGGTATGTATGATTTGGATTGAAGGAATGCTTTGACTCCCATTTATAGTTGTTTGGTTCACTTCTTTTAGAATCAAATGTGGGCCCAAGATAAAAAATGTGAATCCGGATAGAAGAGGTGGGTTTTGATAAATGATACCTTAATGTGGATCCCATAACACACACTAAACATTTTAAATTATAAATAAGTAATATAATGGCCTCACTTATTGAATAAAATAATAATTTATAATTAAATAATATTATTTTCTTTTATTCCATTTTCTTTATTCTAAACCGAATCCAATACCCATTGTGATTCTTAGCAACAAACCAAACGGCCTCTCACATTTAACAGCAAGGGCATTTTTGTTTGTTTTAGTCATATATTTTGCAATGTGTCACTTATATAAGTCACGCTGAAAATAAGTGGTACTTTCATGTCATAATAAATGCCAATTTGCATTTGCTATCATTGTCTAGCATCCCTATGCTTAATCTGATCCAAATGAGAGGCTCTGGGGTAGTGGGGTTATAATTCCTTTCTTTTAACTAGACCTGAGGGTGGTGGCAATGGCCAGCGGTTTGCCCAGCGGCATGGCTATACCGCCGGTGAACACCGCCGCCACCTCGGCGGTATGGCCATCGGCATGGCTCCAACGGCATCACATGATTCCACGGCATGGAGAAGTATTCGACCGTTGGGGCTAGAAAACAAAAATAAAAAGTAACCGTTGGATCTTAATNNTACAAATGGGTTAAATCGTTTGATACGATATTCATTTTCTTTAACTTAAAAAAAAATGAATATATTATGGTGTTTTCCTTTATTTTTTCGGTGGATTTTAGTGTGACTTAATATTAATACCGCCATTTTGTCCATATAATATTTAATTGGGGATAACCGAAACCCGCGGGGAAAACCCGAAAAACCGATGGATTTTATAAACGGGTACCCATCGGGTTTTGGGGCGGGTTTGGGTATAGATTTCATAAACGGGTACGGGTACGGGTTCACTAAAACCCGACCCAAACCCGACCCGTTGCCATCCCTAGGTTTATTGGAGGAGATAGAAGGTCAATTTATGTATATACCTTTATCTTTACTATTTATAAAGAGTGCACATCATTTCTTGAATTCTTGAATTCCTTAAAACTAAAAACTTAATAAACCTTGACTAATTATCATATAAACACCATATATTGATCTAATACAACAACTTATATTCAAACTACCTAAACATATTCATCATTACTGGAATACAATAAATCACAATATCATAAACGTCAATAGTTTTCATGTGATAATTAACCTTTTTAATCCGTTAATGAATATGGTTAAAATTTTCGAGTAATTTAGTGTACTTGTAATTATGCCATAGGGTCGTGCCTCCGAAATCAACGGGACGTCCCTAATCAAGGGTCACATCAGAACCACAAGTTCACAAGTATAATCATTTGCCGCTATATACCGTCGTTTTACCCAGATATTCCTCTAATTTAATATAAAAGTATATTGCGAATTAATTTTGAATTTTTATAGTTCTTCTATAAAAATTCGGCATAATTTGTTTTAATTTTTTGTGTGGTGAAATTAAAAGAGATTAATATATTTTAAGTATGTGAAAATGTAAATATAAATTACAACCGTCTAAACAAAGCTTACATTACTCTAAGAAAAAAAGGTACAAGAAAGAATTCACATTTAACAGCAAGGGCATTTTTGTTTGTTTTAGTCATATATTTTGCAATGTGTCACTTATACTCCCTCCATCCCATATTAAATGTTCACTTTGACTTTTCAAAGTCTTTTTTCATAAACTTTGAATTTAAATATTTTTATTTGTGTTATATAATATTTAATGCAAAATATATAAATGAATTGAGTTTTAAATGTATTTTCGTTAGATATAATTTTCATGAAGTATTATATAATACAAACAAAAATATTTAAGATTAAAATTGAAGAAAAAAGATTCCAAAAATCAAAAGTGGACATTTAATATGGGACGGAAGGAGTATAAGTCACGCTGAAAATAAGTGGTACTTTCGTGTCATAATAAATGCCAATTTGCATTTGCTATCATTGTCTAGCATCCCTATGCTTAATCTGATCCAAATGAGTGGCTGTGGGGTAGTGGGGTTATAATTCCTTTCTTTTAACTAGACCTAAGGGCTTAGGTTAATTGTGGGAATATTGTTATATCAAACTTTATAATCCGTAATGAAGAAGAAAATCAGAATAGACTAGGGATATATAGGAATCGTTTAGAACCAATGAATGAAAATGAATCATATTTTAAAGTTGTTACGGTTCGAGACTTAGGATCGGCGAGTGGAGTTATAAGAACGGTCAGCGACTTCTTTGTTCGGACATTCGGCTCGTTAAGGATCAATTCAGTTGAGATAATGTAAACAAAGTGTATTTCGCTATTAGTTTAATTCAGCTTCCTAAAATTCACTTAGATTTTTTGTTTAATGTTTCTGTAAGGTCAAAGTTTAATAATTTCTCCATGAGGATTATTGTAAAAAAAGTACCAAAATATATCATATTTTCTTGAGCATATTTTTCTATGAAGATGNTTTATAAAAAAGAAAAAGAAAAAATTAATCGCTATGAGCGCACTATAGATTAGCTATGTGCTACTTTTATATATATATAGTTTGTAAAACCTCACGATAGGTGTAATTCGCACCGCGAAAATTTCTCTTATATGCTATGTGCTATATTATGCTTCATGCTATTTATCTTTTACTTCATTAAGTTTAATATGTTGCGACTCGCGGCATATACTTCTAATATTTGCATTAAGTGTTTTCAGGATTTGCATAACTAAGTTTAATGCTCCTACACGAATAGCACCATCAAACTTGGGGGGCTACCAGGGTATATCCTACCATTGTTTGCGCACATCGTACGCAGGTATATTTGAAAGCAGATCGTACGTAAGAGGTATCGCGAGCCCGGTACAAAGACGAATTTAAATATTCGCACCATCTCACCGCAGGGGAGACGTCCTCTGTCGGCTATAAAGACGAATGTTATGTTCGCACCTTGTCGCGGACAACGCGCACCTTTACCGCGCACAACGCGCACTTCTGCCACAGAAGCACGTCTTCTGTCGCACCATGCTGCACCACTACTGGTACAAAAGGTACGCCCTTACCCAGGATGCAGCATACAGGAATCCACCTTCACCACGGACACCTTCACCATTGTGAGACAATCACAATCGCAATCCCAGTGCGCACTGCGTATTTGGACTGCGCAGTATGGTTCGTCCCATCTGCGCACACATGAGTCACTTCGTCATGATTGATTGGGCCTACGCGGCCATGAACAGAACGTAAGTCTAGCATAACATAGCCACGCACTATGTCACACTAGACTTGGGGGGCTTGTAGACGTATAGTCTGGCCCGCGCCCTACATGGGCCAGGCCCGCGTAGACAGCGGCCCACTCTACACCTAACCCTAATCCATGCCTATAAATATATGAATGGGATCCCTTTATTCAGCAGAATACAACAGGTTACCCTAAACCTAATAGCTCTCACATGCTACAACGCATCTATACTAACTTGACCGTCGGAGGTGGATACCGGGGCTACGGCCTCGGGTCCACTCCTAACGGGTTCTCTTTGTTGACAGGTCTAATAGGGCTCGAGAAGACGACTAACGGCCCAGGGAGAGTCGTTGAATTAGCCCGCGCCAGATTATGCATCAACAATATGTTTGTTTTTTTAAGTAAATATTATGTTTTTATTAAATTGTTTAATATAATTTATGAAAAATAAAAATAAAAAATAAAAATATAAAATTAGTTGGGAGGTATGAAAAAGGCATGGTTGCCACTAAAAAGGGGTTGGGAGGTATGAAAAAAGTATGAAATGGTTGGGATGAGGTTGAATGATATTATTAGTGAATTTGGGAGGTATGGTTTTTTTCAGAAGCATGACTGCCACCATCCTAAGGGCTTAGGTTAATTGTGGGAATATTGTTATATCAAACTTTATACTCCGTAATGAAGAAGAAAATCAGAATAGACTAGGGATATATAGGAATCGTTTAGAACCAATGAATGAAAATGAATCATATTTTAAAGTTGTTACGGTTCGAGACTTAGGATCGGCGAGTGGAGTTATAAGAACGGTCAGCGACTTCTTTGTTCGGACATTCGGCTCGTTAAGGATCAATTCAGTTGAGATAATGTAAACAAAGTGTATTTCGCTATTAGTTTAATTCAGCTTCCTAAAATTCACTTAGATTTTTTGTTTAATGTTTCTGTAAGGTCAAAGTTTAATAATTTCTCCATGAGGATTATTGTAAAAAAAGTACCAAAATATATCATATTTTCTTGAGCATATTTTTCTATGAAGATGAACAAATAAAGCCTTTAACTTTTCTTGAGCACGGTTTAAGTAGCTTCCTTAGATGTATCGTTCTTGTCTTGGTGTAATCAGGTAACGGCAACTTCAGTGATTGCTTAGTTTAGCTTTAGGTCCCATTTGATTTGGACCTGATTTCACTGCGTAGTATGATTTCATTGGGTTTCTTACATATCAAACAGTATGTATCTGCATTAATAAATTTATATATTGTTTAATCTGTAATTTAAAGGGAAAAAAAATGTTAAATATGATCGTGCGCTAGAAATTCTGGTTACCACAAAATGTGTATTTTGTTTTCTTGCTCTATAATTGAAAAGCAAGTACAAAAATAAGAAACTTTTGAACCACTAGATTACGAAGACACTAAAGAGTACCATCCCTTGAAATCAGGGTTTTAGAGTAAATGTGGTCCGTGGAGTAGTATCTGACAAATAGAATAAATACTCATTGACCCTCCAAAATGGCCCTACTTTATGATCCACAATTCCACATCTCTATTATCTTTATTCGTTTATACATTTATGACACTGAATCAGACGTCCAATTCCGACCCAACCCGTTCCAGGTTCAACCGGTCGAACCGACCGGTCTATTTCAGTTTTCAAAACACTGCATAACGTTGAAGAGTATGGATGGCAAGACACAGCAAATTTGGCAAACAGTGTTTCATACCCTCCACTCTTAACAGTTTTCTAAATTGAACAAAATACGTAAGAACGTATGTATTGATACGTACGTACTTACGTATCGGTCTTAGTCAATGGGTCACCAACAAAAGAATTCAAAATAGAAAAAGGCTTAAGGCAAGGTGATCCCCTATCCCCTTTTCTTTTTATTCTTGCAATTGAAGCTCTCAACGTTGCTCTCCTTCATGCTAGGAATAATAACATTTTTCATGGAATAAAAGTGGGAAAAGATAATATCAGTGTCTCACACATTCAATTTGCGGATGATGCATTTATAATGGGGGAATGGTCGCTAATGAATGCTAGGAACCTTTCTAGTATATTGACTTGTTTTCATCTTGCTTCTGGTTTAAAAGTGAATTTAAACAAGAGCAAATTGTTTGGTATTGGGGTCACTAACATGGAACTAAATTCACTAGCCTCCGCTATCGGTTGTCTTCCTTCACACTTCCCTTGCACATATTTAGGTCTCCCGATTGGAGCAAAAATGTCACGATGTGCAAATTGGAATAATCTTGTTGATAAATTCCATAAGAGGCTCTCTAGATGGAAAACGAAATCTCTATCAATTGGTGGAAGACTCACTTTAATAAAGGCCGTTCTTGGTAGCCTTGGGGTATATTACTTCTCAACATTCAAGGCTCCTACAACAATAATTGAGAAACTTGAATGAATTAGAAGGAAATTGTTTTGGGGAGGATCCATGGAGGGAAATAAGATAGCTTGTATTGCTTGGAACAAAGTTACCTCACCTATATCCAAAGGAGGTCTCGGCATTGGCGATTTACTTTCAAGTAACCAAGCAATGCTTTGCAAGTGGTGGTGGAGATTTCACAATGAATACCATGCTCTTTGAAGACAAGTAATTAGATCTATACATGGTAGAGATGGTGGCCTAAATGACATATCTATCATCAAGTCTAATTCAGGTCTATGGTACCGAATTGTTAAGCTCAAGGATGAGCTCATGAAGAATGACATACACCTCCCTTCAATCTTCAAGAGAAAAATAGGAAATGGTCGTGATACTTACTTTTGGCTTGATAATTGGCTAGGAGGCTCTTCTTTAAAAGAAACTTTCCCACGACTCTTTCGTCTAGAAGCCAATCCATCATGCCTCGTAAGTGAAAGAGCACCTTTATTTCATCCTCCTATGTTTGTTCCTGTTCTTACAGGTACTTTTACTGCTCCTCAATAGAGTACTGGTCGTGACACATTAACGGGCCTTGTTTTCAATTGGTCATGGACCAGACCCATAAGATCACCGACTGAATTTCAAGAGCTCTCGGATCTTTGCTCTTTGGTGGCTCATCTTCGCCCAACCCTTTTGCCTGATACTTAGGAATGTTTGGCAGATGACACACGGGCTTTCTTAGTTAAAAGCATGAGATCATATATTAGTCACAAGGCATACAACCCTCATCCTTCCAATATCCCTATACGATGGAATAAGATTCTTCCATTGAAGATCAACATTTTTACTTGGAGAACTTCGCGCAAAAGACTTCCCACGAGATCAAACCTAGACTCGAGAGGAATTGATCTTCACTCCATTCGTTGCCCAATTTGTCATGAGGCGATTGAGTCAAAAGAACATCTATTCGTGGAATGTGATGCTGCAAAAGATACATGGAAAGGTGTCATTGATTGGTGGCAAATTAATAGCATCTCAATAGCTACTCTTCACGAAGCGATCACTCTTGCTGATGCAGCTCCTGTCACTAGCAGCCTAAAGAAATTCTTTGATGTTGTGGTGCAAACCACTCTTTGGTACTTATGGAGATTCCGCAACGACATGGTTTTTGCCACAAAACGGCCCAACAAACAGCTCATCTTAAGTAATATCAAGCTCTCCTCGCATAACTGGATCACTTTTAGGCAAAAGAAAACCAAACCAAATTGGATTGAATGGATTTGTAACCCTTGTATTGCTCTTTCTGAACCCATGTAACTCTTATTAGCTTCTTGCTAGTTCTATTAAATTGCCTTTGCCGTTCAAAAAAAAAAACGTATATATGAAATTAAACTCCCTCTCAACGCCTAACTAAATTGTTGATTGTTCGGTTCTTAATAATTAATGGTTTCTCGTAAGAAATTGTAAGGAATTGAGTTCAGGGACGGGCCTACATAGGAGTCGGGTGTTGCACGGGCCATATCCAATTTTATTGGGTCATGTTGTAAATGTTTTATAAAATATGTCTTTTCTGGGTCCGTCTCTGAGTTGACTACCCAAAAGACCTCCGTAGTTTACTACTCCCGTGAAGTGATACAACGAACCTCGGCGACTTGGCTGAGTCATGTTTCCGTGTTGTAACTCATCCAACCTTTTAGAACAATTGGAGATATTGAAATATAGTTTGGTCGACTCAAAATTGTATAGACAATCTTTGAGAAGATAGGAAAATCTAGTCCCACCGTTACCAAAGAAAATTAAAGCCAAGTTGGTTTGAATGGGTGAGTGATCCTCTGTCGGCTTAAGTGTAATATCTTGGTATTTTTTTAAGCTATCTGAAGAAACAAAATAAATCTAAAACCTTCCGTGTATCTGTCCTAAAAGTTCTTGTATCTGTCCTTTCGTTTCTTGGTAGGAATAGGCAATTAAATCTACCTTGCTCAGATCGGATAGGTATCCTAAATTAGCTTGAATTGTTCCAAAATTTTGGAATGTTGTCTTTTTTTCAAGCTTCTTTCTATTTGGTTTTTAATAATAAGGGTAATTCCATAAATATACCTAAAACAAATATTATAATTTTATATTTTCTCAACACATACTTTAAAATCATTATACTTATGTATTGAAAACTTGTCATTTAGGTAAATATTATATTTGGCGGACCATTGAGTTTTGTATTTATTGTTAGGGTTGACCAATTTAATAAGAACTTATAATCATCATAACTAAAATGTGATAGATCTCAAGTTTGCGTAAATAATATCAAAATGGTTAAGCAAACCTCTCTACCCGAAAAGATGGATTTTACCGGATTTTAGTTTGTATAAAATTGAACTTTACAGTGGCCCAAAATGTCAGAAACCTAGTACAAATGCTTACCACTTGAAAACCATTGTCATAATCTTAGAACAAAAATGTCGGAAACCTAGATTTTTTTTATTTTTTATTTTTTATTTTTTATTATTTTTTTTTTGTGTGAAAAGCTACCATTGTCATAATCTTAGAACCATAACAAAACATAATCCAATATTTGTGTCTTCCTCTCTTTCGAAATCCTCTTCATGCGGAAACTATCACCTCTCACCATTCTTCAATATCATCCATATGTTTTACTCACATCTTAATTCAGGTGTCAAAGTAGTGGTCCCGCTTAACATAGTCGCACAATGAAATCAACTAAAACTAATGCCTTAAAGAAAAAGTTGGGTCTGAAAAATCATTGAATTAAAATGGTCATATCTAAATAGCACGTACATAAATATAAACACTATTCCAAGCATTAGTGAGGTCCGTTGTTTTCGGGCAAAAACATGGCATGTGGGCTGCACCACTATACATCTTTTTTTTTGGAACGGCATTATCATTGAAAAAAAAACTAGCAAGGAGCTAGCAAAAACATATTACATAGGAGATTTTAACCAATCAATCCAATTACTAATCGTAGGCCCTCTATTTTTAAGCCAAGAGAAAGAAAATAAGCGAATATTATCAAAAATATCACATTTCCTCAAAGAATGAGAGTTAAATGTGACACTATTACGATACCGCCAAATAAACCACAAAGAGGCCACGATGATGATGTACATACGTTTAACCTTCTCTCTAGGAGCAGACCACGAGCTAAGCCAAAGTCTCCAATGGTCATTAGAAACGAACAAAGGGAAAGAACTATTACACCACATACGAACGACCCTCCAAATGTCTTTAGCAACGTTGCATTCAAAAAATATATGGTGGTTAGACTCCACATTTCCATTGCACGAGGGACACGATATCTCCGTGATTTCCATACCTCTAGACGATAGGTTTAAACGATGTGGGAGTCTATCTAGATTCAAACGCCACAAAAAAATGTTTACCTTACGAGGAAGAGTCTTATCCCATATCGTCGGGATGTCTAGGGAGGGCAGAACACGGTCGTCAATGAGTCGACGAATAGCACGAACCGAAAAAACACCATCGTTGGTTAAAGACCAAACGCATGTGTCTTCATCAGAAGCAATGTCTACTTGGCTAATTTCGAGAAGCATGTCTCGGAGGTAAGCCAAATTTCGAACACCAAGATCACTCCTAGACCAATTCCAACTCCATTGTCCGTTAGATATGCGGTTTCTAATCGAGCAGTTCTTGTCTTGTTCCAAACGATATAGCCTGTTGTATCGGATGTACAACGGGGAGTTGCCAAGCCAAATGTCTTTCCAAAAACGAATACGAGAACCGCACCCCACTTTAAAACGAATGGAATCAGCAGGGAGAATACCACTCGAATGGAGGTGATTAGAAGACCCAATAATTTTAGCCCACACACCATTTGTTTTGCACCCTTCGTGGTTGAAGCCTCCTTCTTGCCCATGAATCACTTTGATAATTTTAACCCAAAGGGCGTTAGGAGTTGAAAACAATCTCCAACGCCATTTTTGAAGCAAGGCTAGGTTGAACGATTTTAAGCTACCAATATCTAAACCACCTTTGTCTAACGATGCTAGGATGTGAGGCCATTTCAACCATGCTAACTTCTTCACTGTTTGCGAACCGCCCCAAAAAAAGGAAGCACGAGATCTCTCTAAGATTTTCAAGACGGACTCAGGAGCTTTGAAAATTGAGAGATAATAGATACCAAGACTTCCAAGAACAACCTTTAGAAGAGTGAGGCGACCTCCATACGAAAGAAGATTCGCCTTCCATGTAGATAGCTTAGCGTAGAACCTATCAATCAGAAGCTTCCAATTCATACTAAGGTTCATGTTCGATCCAATGGGGAGACCAAGGTAAACGAAAGGGAATGAGCCCGCACTACAACCTGTATTTGCAGCCATGTGATTCACGTCTTCATTAGAAACACCAATGCCATAAACATTAGACTTATGAACGTTAATTTTAAGGCCTGATGCAAGATAAAAAATTTGAAGAACGCGAATTATATTTTCCATATCGTGAGAGCTCCATTCCGTGGTAATCACGACATCGTCAGCAAAGAATAGGTGACTTAAAATTATGTCAGAGTTACCAAATTTTAAACCACGAATCAGACCTGATCGAACCGCATCTAGGAGGGCAATATGAAGACCTTCCATAACGATGATGAATAAGAAAGGGGATAAAGGATCCCCTTGTCTCAAGCCACGTTTAACAGAGAATTCTGAAGTGGGGCTGCCATTAACCAAAACCGAAGTCCTGGATGACTCTAAACAGGCTTTTATCCAAGAACGCCATTTGAGACCAAAACCAAGACTATGCAACACAAAGTCTAAGTATTTCCAGCTTACGGTGTCGAATGCTTTTTCAAAGTCTACTTTAAAGAGCAGCATCTTTTTCTTTCGTTTTTTGTACCAATCAATCGCTTCACTAAGAATTAACGGACCATCAAGGATTTGGCGACCCTTGATAAAGGCAGATTGTTCGTGACTAACTATACTGTCAATCACTTTTGCTAGGCGATTCGCTAAAACTTTAGCAATAATCTTATACTGAACACCGATGAGCGAGATAGGACGAAAGTCTTTGAAGTGAATCGGGTTACTAACCTTTGGAATGAGGGTAATGAATGAAGAGTTGGAACCCACAGGCATCCTGTTCGTTTCCAAAAAAGTGGTCACAAAGTCATGTATATCGTGCTTAAGAATCTCCCAATATCTTTTCACGAATGCAAAAGTAAAACCATCAGGACCAGGAGCCTTGTCACTACCACAATCCCACACCGCAGTCTTGATCTCCTCCACCGAAACAGAAATTTCTAAATGATCTCGATCACTATGATTCAGACCTGACGAGATGGCTAGAGGAGGGAAAACAACCATAGAGTCATTTGCTTGAAGTTTCTCTTTGAAGAAGTTGAGAAGTGCTTCTTTAACTAGATAAGGCTCCGTAATCCAAATACCCTCGTGCATTATGCCATTAATTGTTTGGGATCTACGTTTTTTATTCACTAAGCCATGGAAGAATTTAGTGTTTTCGTCACCTTCGATATCCCATTTGATTCGAGCCTTTTGAATCGTGTCCATGGCGTTGAAGCTATCTAAGGTATCCATCTCTTGGAGGAGTTTGATGCGGGCCTCACGATTATCACTGGAGGCCGTTCCAGCTTCAATATTTTCTTCTAATTTCTTCAACTCATTCACGATTTCCTGTTTACGAATACCTTCGTTACATTTGGTAAGAGTGTGCCATTGTTTGACTTTGAGTTTCAATCGTTTTAACTTCTCATGAAACAATAATTTTCTACCATCAGGGTCGTGAACAAGGTTTCCCAATTCCGTCTTAATAGTATTGTCAAAACCATCACGGCTGAACCAGGAATGATAGAGCTTGAAAGGGACTGGACCAAAATCGACTTTATTACAATGAAGCAGAATGGGATTATGGTCAGACCATAAGCGATCAAGGGCAGTTACACAAATGTCAGGGAGCGAGTTGAGAACATCTTCAGAAATCAAGAAACGATCCAGCTTACTAAGCTTAGTGCCCAATTTGTTCATCCATGTAAAAGTATGACCACCCATAGGTAAGTCGATTAAGTCAGCAGTGTTGATAAAGGAATTAAAGATATCAGCTTCATTTCGGGAGAAAATAGAGCCATGGCGTTCCTGTTCATTACGGACCTCATTCATATCACCAAAAAGCATATATTTACCTCTATGAGATTGCATGAAATGCCAAACTCTATTCCACAAAGCCACTTTAGCCATAGGGTCGTGGGGACCATAAAGATTAATCATATAACATTCACCAACCTTATTTTTCCAACGACCTTTCACGATAATAAACGCATCATCACACCAAATATCTTCTTTTACAAAGGTGTTCGGGTCCCACATGGAAATCAAACCACCCGATCTACCACGAGCCAAACTACAAGCATAATCAAAAGAGTAATTTCCCCACATCGATTTAAGACGATAGAGCTCTAACCTTGTCATCTTGGATTCCTGGACACCTAAAAATTGAATATTGTGCTTGAAACAAAGATCTTTTATCCATACACGTTTTCGCCTTTTCTTCGAACCACAAATGTTGATAGATAGCACATTCATTTATCAACAATATGCACCCCTATACCATTGATCATTTTATTTAGAGACTTACGACAACCGCGCACGTCCAGACCTAAAGAGCCTCCAACTTCAATCAATCTTGTCAATTCATGGATAAGAGAGATACCTTTAGTGTCTTTCCTACGATATCTTGCAAAGGAGGTTGAGCATTTTCTAGACGATCCCTTTTTCAAATGTTCAAATCCCGGTGGACAGCTTAAGTCAGACGTGTTTTCCTCATTTGAGGGCTGTGAATACGATTCCTTGACCCTGTTTGCATCATTCGGGTGCTCTTCACAGGTCTTAGCCATGTTGCTAAAGATGTTGTCATTGGGTTTATTAACTCCATGTTCCTCCTTTTCCTCCTTTTCTACTGAAAGGTCATTGATGAGCTCATCAAGACCGTCCACCAAGTTGTCATCAACCGAGTCCTCAACCTTTTCTACTTCGTTTTCGTCATCTGAAGGAAGAGAATCAAGAGATTCATCTATAATGTCAATGTTCCAGGTACCCAATTCATGAACCTGGATGTTAAAAGTCTCACCATGAATTTCAACTTGAACACTTTCCGAAACAAATTGTTGAGATTTGGTAGAGATACAAACTCTACCCGTACACATGGCAGCCGACTGCTCAGTTTCAAAAAACATGAATTTACCAAACATACAGGCAACTTTCTTGAAAGCATTTGATCCCCAAGCGCACAGTGGGAGGCCATTAATCTCTATCCAAATCATACGTTCATCCACCTTAAAGGAAGGAGTGACATATTTGATCGAAGATGAAAGACGGTTGATGCTTGCATTAGATTGAAACTCCGAACAAGAGGCCACCGAAGGGAATTGTATCCAAATCCATAATCCACCAGCATGATGAATTTTAAGGTCCACGAAACCCTCGTTTCTGCATATCTTGTACATGTTATTCATTGATTCCACTTCTTTTAATTTAACCAAGAGGACTTTGGAAGCATCATCAATACTAATTAGGTCTTGGTCTTTCAAACAAATAGAGCGTGGTTTGGTAGACGGAAGTGTTCCACCACATCGTTTATGATCACCATGAACAATTGACGCGAACGAAGGTATTCCAGTAGGCATGGCGGTATTGGTGTGTGTGGTATTATTAGGGTTATGGTTATCAACACCGAAAGGCACAGTGTGAGCAGCACGAGGAATGGACTGTTTGGGTTCAGTTGGTTTAGATCTTTGAAACCTAGCCACAGTGACGTACAAGTGAAAGCTCCCAATCCATATGTTGGATAAGGATCTAACAAAATCAAGATTATCTTTGACGCCCACATAACGAATGAAACCAAAACGCTTACCTCCTTTAGAGCGTTTAAATGCGATGAAAGCGTCAACGAGACGACCATATGGAGCACATAGGTTCCATAGACCTCTTGCATCAAGCGAATCCGGGAAGTTAGAAACATAGAAAGAGGAAGCCACCTTTTCCACGTCTTTATTGAACGGGTTACCAATAGGTTTAGCGTTTGATTCTTTGTTTTTGTTAAAGACCCATGTCCATCCATTAGAGTCTGTTTTGTTTGAATATCTCCCCATCTTTCACAATTTGAAGTTTTGAACACAAATGAGAGAAAGAAACCCCTCAAGTAATTTTAACCAACAACAGCACAAGTTTCAGAAATCCACTTCAAAAACATTCGGAACCTTAATCTTGCGATTGACAAATACGAAATAGATATTGGTAAAATTGAACATACACGAGTGTTAAGAAGCATAATCTGAACCAGATCCCTAACATAATTGCTGAATGCTCTCGATCTTCAATTTTTCATGGTTTAGATTTGAGGGTTTATGGGGGGTTTATGGGGGGTTTGTTTACGGTAGTTTGTGCTCTTTCTGCACCACTATACATCTTAGATGTGTAATTCTGGAAACATCGGTTATGTAGGTTTGCATATTTGAGAAAACATCAAAAGAGACTATTTTATCGTTATATGGATTTCAAGAAACATTTTAAAATGTTTGATTTAACAAATACTTGTTAAAAAAGTTAAGTGCATAAAATAAATATAACACTGTTACAGAACGCAAGCTAATTCTCATCAGGTTTAATTTAAGTTCTTTATGATCTTGTATATCGTTCACGGGTGTTCCTGGTTAATGTTGCACGCTGTAAAACGAATTTTATCAGGTTCTTGTATATTTGATAGAAACTCATACTTTGATTGTTTTTTAACGGTGATTTTTAATGATCTTGCAAGAAGCATAAAGGAAATTAGCATAACATTAAGCTTTTTCTTTTCTTTTTCAACCATTTAAATCCACCATTTTGGCCGACTAATGCACACGGGTTGAGCCTACCACGACAGACTTAAACTGTGTAAACCCCTCTCCTTGTAAAAGTTAGCATGACCACACACGGCTCGCGCTTAATATGAATTGAACTTGAAACACTTCACATTTTAATGATGATAGTCGCACATTTTTTACCACTAGACCACCTTGAGTGGTTGCATTACAATGCAAGCTTCGAGATCCAAATATTCCAATTGGCTTTTACTACGTATCTTATGTGAAATTAGATGTGTAATTCTGGAAACATCGGTTATGTAGGTTTGCATATTTGAGAAAACATCAAAAGAGACTATTTTATCGTTATATGGATTTCAAGAAACATTTTAAAATGTTTGATTTAACAAATACTTGTTAAATTAAAAGAAAGGTGCAACCTAGCAAGACGCTAGGAGCACAAATATACAACGATTAGTTACATAGTTAAAAAAAAAACAAATACTTGTTAAAAAAGTTAAGTGCATATATAAAATAAATATAACACTGTTACAGAACGCAAGCTAATTCTCATCAGGTTTAATTTAGGTTCTTTATGATCTTGTATATCGTTCACGGGTGTTCCTGGTTAATGTTGCACGCTGTAAAACGAATTTTATCAGGTTCTTGTATATTTGATAGAAACTCATACTTTGATTGTTTTTTAACGGTGATTTTTAATGATCTAGCAAGAAGCATAAAGGAAATTAGCATAACATTAAGCTTTTTCTTTTCTTTTTCAACCATTTAAATCCACCATTTTGGCCGACTAATGCACACGGGTTGAGCCTACCACGACAGACTTAAACTGTGTAAACCCCTCTCCTTGTAAAAGTTAGCATGACCACACACGGCTCGCGCTTAATATGAATTGAACTTGAAACACTTCACATTTCAATGATGATAGTCGCACATTTTTTTACCACTAGACCACCTTGAGTGGTTGCATTACAATGCAAGCTTCGAGATCCAAATATTCCAATTGGCTTTTACTACGTATCTTATTCGTATGGAGAACGATGAATATCATAGGATTTTAATCTCCTTAGCAAGCCTGTTTTTACGAGAGGAATTCAAATCGAAACACACTCTTTTCCTATATTTACATGTTACCCTAAAACGAAAAGTGTATTAGACTATTAGGTGCAATGCTTATCTTCCGATATTTGACATTATTATTATTTTTCCTGAATAATTTAATAACTTTTCATGACAATATACTGTCTACCTGTATGACTATACTTCCCCTCGTGTTTTCACAGTTTCTAACCAAGGTACTAGGTTATGCTAAAAGAGAACGTTTGTTACAGCGACACAAAATTACGAAGTCACTAAAACAGCAATGCTAGCAGTGACGTCCTAGAAGAGCGACTAGGGATGTTTTGGAAAAACAGCCACCAATACAGCCACACAAATAGAGATGTCTCTCATAAATAAAAGCTAGGCATATATAGATACACACAGATATCTTACAAAGTAAAGACAAAAATAGCAATGTATTTTCTTGCAGTCACAAAAAGAGGCATATATGATGAGACGTCCGTATAGGTGTCACTGCATATCGCGACATGAACGGCCACCAACTATATATTACCAACAACAGGGTCTATCACCTGAATCATTTCACTACAAAAGTTGTTATAATGCTTTTTAATTTACTTTTGTGTATATTTACGTTTAAAATGATCATGTGATGTCTAGTAATTGAAATCATACCAAACGGTATTAATTGGCTTAACAGCATATAACTTGCCTATCAACTAGGTCTAAGGGTTCATGTTTCAATTGAGACATATGTGAGGTATATGTTACGCGGTATAATTAATGAGCAAATGTTTGCTTTTCTAAAAACGAATAAAATCAACATTATATAATGAGTTTTGCTGTATCTTTCTACACAAACAATAATATAATAATCAGTCACTATAAAATGGTTGGTTGAAGGAGTTTTTATTTTCCTTCTTTTATTTGAATTTGTAATGATTAGATATATTATTAGATATTGTTATTTTAATTAGCACATCATATGATTTGTATAGATATGTGAGATGTTTTGTGATCTGAGAATACAAGACTGTCGAACTATGTTAAATTTGGTGATATTAATCTTCAGTCAGGTTGAAACTGCTATGAAACTAACTGCATGTTTGATTCTAGTCAGAAAAGATATTTAGTGCAAGTTACCTATAACAATCCTTATGTAGTCCCATTTGGCTTGACGCGGTCCGATCCGAAGATGGTTGTCACAATGATATTGAGCCAGCGAAACCCTTGAAACGATGTCGTGTGAATAAAAACATCATGAAATAAAGCGGTAGGTTGCCATTATGTCTTTTCTTAATCCATCCATGGATGGAAACACTTTTTCTTCCTTTTGCTTTATGTGAAGGACTCTTTTACTCAAATTCAACTTTAATAAGACCAACCAAAATGATACCTTTATTCATCATAAAGAAGATATGAGTACACATCAAGAGCTTTTGTATCCAATGAAATCTCTTTCACAGATTCATGTTTCCTCCATGAGATGTTAGGAAAATATGTCTCATATAATTAACAATCTTATTGAGGAATAATTACCGTCAATCAAATTATTAATTATGCCAACAATATGAAGAACGAAACAATACGTGGTTTCTGCTAAGTCCGGAAGTTGTAAATTTAGTATTAGAAGCACACATGAGGATCGAGGTTCAGATGTATTGTCCAATCTTGTCCTGTTTATAGTCCAGCTAACCCGTAACTTTACTCAATAATAACTAAAACACGAGATTAGCATTCTATGGATCAATTGCCAAGCACAAATACAAACATGAACGGATTGACAATAAAGATAGAACTGGATTTTAAAAGTGGGCAATTCTTATTATAAATCTTTTAATAAAAAATTAAGTATTCCCAAAACCTAAAATAACCAGGGTATTTAAATGGTTTTAAAACGAGTCTTGGAGAAAATTCCAAGAATCCTTAATTTACCAACAGAAACTGAAAGAGAAATATCGATAACTACAATTTTTTTTTTCTTTTCTTTTTAGAATGGCAATTTTTTCACACCTATACGGCTATACCACCTATCTCACAATTACCTACGGCGAGGCTTGAACTCACAACCTCTAGGTTGGTGGGCAACTCACATACCAAAGGCCTTGGGTGATCGTTAACTATAGTTCATAAAACCAAACAGGAAAAATTATTGAAAATGCAATTTCTCGGTGGTTAAACGACCCCAAATGGCCTAAAACACCAGCCTTCATGGGAAGCATGAAATCACCTCGTTGGCCCGTTTCTGGTCAACCATGTGAAGTTCCAATAAGAAGAATGAGAGACATCACATTTGGATTGATGACATCATCAACGTTATTGTCTTCCACATACATCAGTAAATTTAACACTTAGGATACATGTTTGACACCAGTAAAGTAAAACGTAGGATACATGTATTGATATGTTGCAATCTTTCTTTCCTATAGCATCTTGCCAGGCCAGTTTGTTCAAATGAAATTACTGTTAAAATAATAATAATAATATTAATAATAATAATAATAATAATAATAATAATAATAATAATAATAATAATAATAATAATAATAATAATAAAACATAATGAAATTATGCCAGCCAGTTTGTTCTAAATAAAATTGGGATCACGCTGTTTGCATGGTGCGGGGATTGGTAGGCATTAATGATCGGATCAACATTGTGCGTGATGTTCTCGTATGATATTTGTTCATCGATCCGGAATCCTCAGCAGTAGAGCGGATATTGGGCTTTATGGAGATAATAAGATCCTTCGACGCGGCTGAGTATAGTTGCTTTATTCTGGAGATGGGGCGTGACGTATTGTTGATCTTAGGCGGTTCGTCGCTTCTGACGCAATCTGGATGGTGATTTTAACGTCAGGGCGTGCGTTAGGATGCGCAACAGCGCAAACGTGTTAAGTATGATGCAAATGTGTGACATCGGGTATGGTTCTGCCCTTCTCATCGTTCTCTTTCTTTTGGGAAACTTGAGAAAGATTCAGTATCTACTGAACGCATTCGACGATTCTTCTATGACTCTAAGATATCGGGGCACGAGCGGCGGGTAAATATGTTTATGTAGGATTGGGTTTAGCTATGCTAGAAGGTGTGGGGCCCAGTGATTTCTCGCTTCCCACCAACTTTCTGTAATTTTA
>LBNU01034596.1:167694-178946 GCA_014162995.1 Artemisia annua
ATAATAATAATAATAATAATAATAATAATAATAATAATAATAATAATAATAATAATAATAATAAATAAATAAATAAAATCTCAGCATGCACTAGATGTATGAATCCTCGCTCTGTTGTTGTCGTTATAAAATGTCATCTCGTTTAGCTGCACAATAATAGACTACACACAATAAAGTATCATATCAAGTATAAAGTACACATCCCACATCATAGTTAGGTGAAGGGGCCGGAATAAAGATATAGAACTGGACTAAGCTATCATTCACATGCAAATGTCTGCATATTAGTATGTAAGTACATTAAGGTTCGTTCTACACACTTAGAATAATAACATCGTTATCTTTGAATAGAACGGTTTAGAAGAGGTTGAAAAACATTTTCGAACTTTGATCTATTTCATTGCTATTTTAAATATGTGATTAATTAGCTTTGCAATTTTCATGCAACACACTAATAATGTTAACAGTAAGCAATGAATTACAAACATACCATTCTATATATTGGTTATTTTGGAAAAAAAAAAAAAAAAAGAGGCACAAACAGGGAGCCCATTGGGACCTATCGACATATTATGTAGCTCACTTCGAACCGTTACACAACCTCACGAATTTGCAACCTCTGCAAGTGGGGATTAAGTTAGAACAATTTTATATTACTAGGCACAAGGAAGAGGCATAGGGCCAGGCTCTCAGCACAAAGCATTGTGTAACAGTCTTAATCCATATGGTAATTAATTCTTAACAGCATAGAAGACCAGAGACTAAAAAGCCTATGTACATTACAAAAGCAAAGTGTACGTCATCTGAAAATCTACGAGTTCCTAATGGTGAAACTCAAAATCAATATCCTTATTAAAAGCAGTTGAAACAGCATTTACGATGGTGCAAGTTTTATGAGTAAAATTAAAACTACCCAAACTGCATGTAATATCAGCTCACCCCAGGCTAAATATATGCATCTTCTTTGAGCTAACTATGGGAAAATGCCACTAGAAGTAAATCAGGAACAGGGAGTCGTCTATAAATCGATCAAGACAGGCTATTAATAAGCTATCTTGAACACAATTCATCACCGAATTTTTGTTTTCACACAATTTTTCGGCATGGGATCTCATGATGTCAAAGTAGGAGGCTTATGCAATGAAGGGCGGTATGTATCACATTTTTTCCCTTTTCTTACCATTGGTTGTCTTATAAATCATGCAAGCAAGCACTCTAGCAAGACATTAGAAGCGGAACAAACATTACATATATTGATGGCAAGCCGAGGTTGGCTTAAAAACCCATTAAAGCAAGTTGCACTTGTAATTTCTACTCCTGTTTCAGACCGAAATAAAAGAGATGTATTTGATATCATCACAAAGGTCATTCCCCTTGGCTTTTATTGCTTGAAACTCATTCTGCTTCTATGTTTCTATAAAACTGATAGGCTGTCTGAATCGCAATTTCTTAATCAGGCGAGTACGTATTATGATAGACCAAGAGAAATCGAATATTTACGGCTGCAGGAATATGGTATAAATACTTGACACAAACATGCAAATTTTCAATTATTTTTAAGGAAGAAATTAAGTTCCTATAGGTTATAGAGAGAAACATATTAAATTTCTATAGGGTGAAAAATTCTCAAATATTTTTAGGAGTAAATAAACGCTTTACCATCTGTGAACAATTAAACAATCCTTAGATTCAAATTAGTAAACGAGAATACTGCTAGACGCTTTGGGTCAATCCATGTATCTTCTAACACTAACGATCGTTACAAGTTTAGCCCATAAGTGGTCATATTCATACATAGCAAAGTAACAACACCCGGCCTCCACAACATTTCGTTTTACCAAATCTTTTATATAATAAGAGAAGTAACAAAATGTGAAAATAAATATTTTTGTTGATCAATGATAGAGCTCAGATTTAAAATAGAATATCTGATTGACCAATAAAAATTAACATTGGCTTAAATTTGATTAAAATCTTTAAAATTTTATCCAGCAAAATAAATATATATCAAAACATGGCAAAAGTTCAATATAGATCTCATATTTGTCATAGATCTAATGAACCAATCTTAATCATTCATTTTTTTGATAAAAACAAAAAAAATAAACTTTCACCCTTTTTTTAAAAGTTAAATATCTCGCAAACCGTTTATCGTTACGCCAAAAAAATCATACCATCGCGACGAGAATTAAATTATCTTTCTATAGATATGCATTTATATATACTTNCACATATCATAGACTTAAGTGTTAACTTGATTCAACGTACTTTGGTTATCCAAAACAGCACAACAGGTGTATTAATACTATCAAAGGATGGTTATAGAAAACACTTATTTTCTTATATTAAATATTATAGATTTCTATTAAGTGAGAATTGTGTTTTATACTACTGATGTTATATCAGTATTTAATATATATGGTGTAATCGGTAAGAAGATTGTTGATAGAGATAAATAATAATGTAGCAATAATCAAAAGATTAGTTGCATCACGAGACCGTACTTGGAAACTAAGGATTTATGTAATATTTATGGTTAAAAATATCTAATCACAAGATTTATAATCTCTTGTTATATTATAAAACAATCTACTTAATGACAAATAGATTCGTAAAAGTATTATTTATATTTTACAATGATTTTATACGCGATATTTTGGCATCACTTGCCGTGGGGGGGTAACTATTGATATATGCTTTTTGACTTAGCGCTGATGTTTGCTAATTGTCATTTCACCTTATTTTAAACCGAATATTTCAATTGTTTAGTTGTCTTTTAGTTTGGTTTATACGCTATGTGGTTATGCTCATAGAGTATCCATTATTTTGCCATCCGGTAAGTTCGCAGTTGATCCATTTAAAGCACCCGTTCCAGTATGGGCGGCCTTTGTGACTCCGGTGTCGTATTTGGTGTTGGAGGTTTTTCGGCAGATATCACGGGTCTCTATCTGTTATCGCATAAATATTTTATTCATCCCGGCTAAGAGAGCATTTTATGTGTTATTAAATGTGTAACACGTTAATGACCCCTTTGAGGAGGTATGTTACCTTCTCTGGTCGTGGCATATTTCCCTTGCGCCTCTATTTAACCATTTTCGAGATAAGTAGGAGGGGAATTTTATAGTTTCTGCGTCGTTTTTGGGGCAATTGCTAATCCTTAGGTGCATTAGGATTCGATAGCTCTCCGGGGTTTTGACTGGTTTATACTTTTGCGGCTTAGCGACTCATTATTTTACTGGGTATCGCTGCCCTGGCTATGGGCTTTTTAGCTCTTGAGTTCATTTAGAGCTTTCAACCTTGAACAAAGGAGCCAATGTTTGTAACAATAATTTACTATCTCGACGCTTTACATGTTCCATAAATATACATCGTCGGAGGCTACGGTTGGGCGGCTTAAGAAAAAATCTTATTAGAAGACACAATATATATAATGAAATAAAAGGTTTTGAAGGTGGGGTCTTATCGTTTATGTTTTTCGGATTACCAGATCGCACGGTATGTAGAATCTTTTCTAGTTTCATTAGACTTCCTGTAAATATATATTAGATATCTCAGGGCATTGATTTATTTTAAATGTTTCAATAGCACCCTCGATTTTTTATTTGATAAGCAGTTCATATAGTGAAAGGTGTTTCATTGTTTGTATGACTTTCGACTTGGCGGGCGTGGCTATTACTCTAATTGCCATAACTCAGACTATTGAATGGAATTACTTTTGCGGCACTTACACTTTCTTATGGTAATGAAAAATATGTCTTGGCGGAAATGCTATTTCGTAATCTCTTAAAACCCGTCTATAAGCTTCTAAGGTTTTGAAGCTTGTTGAACGCAGTTACGATGGATTTCCTAACCAATTGTGGAGTATGATATACACTTGACAGCCTAAACACCGGGTTGATATGTCCATTATCTTTCGATGTGAGCATGGCTATAAAATGCTTCGAAAGATACTTTAGAATGATCCATATGATGGTCCGGATAATAAATTACACCATGACCCATCATATAATAGTTTATCACCATTGGGAGGAGCATTATATAGCGGCACTTTCTTTCTAATCGTAAGCAGTAGTTGCTTTATAATTAACCGATTCCTCCCGGTTTCCAAAAAACAATTAATTCAGGGTTTTTTAACTGAAGGTCTTCTTTTTTAACTGACCATATGGTATCTTGTTCGTTATATAATATTTATGAAATTTATAAAAATAAGTAGTTTTAAACCCAATCCATTATATTAATTTTGGTATCAAGTATATATATATAAAAAAATAGTTAGTCCAAAAAGCGAAAAGAAAAACTCGGGAAAGGGTCTATCTTTCTTTAATTATATGTAGTCGGGTGGGTTTATAAATGTAAGTTAAAAAATGTCAAAAAGATAAATTATTACTATATTTTATAATTTATTTAAAACTTAACAAAAAGAGTCAAAAATTACCCATCATTGTTAACGATTTGGGGTTATAGGATCAAACATATGTTTGATGGTTGAGATCCATATAAGATTCATATTTCTTCAATATGACCAGAACAACTACATTCATTTTTTCATGCTAAATTAATAAAATCATTTCCCTTTTTTTTAAAACAACATATCTTGCAAACGGTAACTCTTTAAGCTATAATAAATACACCATCGCGACGGAATAATTATCCATCCATAAAATGCACTCTCCCTATACTCTTCGTCGAATTTTTTTTTCAAATTTTCGTTCAAAAATCAAGTGACTTTGTAAAAATCACAGTGATTTGCAAAAATCCATGTGATTTGTGAAATCAAACACATGTGATTTTAACATCACATGTGATTTTTATACGAATCACGTGTGATTTTTCTGAGCGAATGTGAAAATAAAAAAATTCGTGCGAAAGTATATATACATGGTTATTATTATTATTATTATTATTATTATTATTATTATTATTATTATTATTATTATTATATACTTAATTAATACATACACGGAATTATAACTATCAAAATAAAAGCACGAGTTACTATGATATTTAATAAATACACAAGATTGTACATTTACGAACGACTAATGTTATTTCTATTATAGTATTATGTAAGGTGATCCGCCAAAGTGTTTTTTTTTCCTAATAACGACTCATGTTATTCTTCTTTATTAGTTTAAGCCGCACGTACACGGATTTTAAAATTAAATACAGCTAAAATTATTGTTAACATGAATATAAATAACAAAATAAAAGCACGACCTCACAGGTTCTGCGAGATGAAAATAAATACACTAGCTTGTACATATAGCAACGACGCATATAATTCCTCTTTAGAATTTAAATAAGGATGCCCGAAGAACATTATTTCAAGGGTCATTACGTGTTATTGAATACACATAATGTTTAAAATATGATATCAATACTTAAACTTAGAAAACATCAACCTCAACACCATGTCAGTTAAACAAAGTCAAATACTTTGTCCAACAAAAAAAAATATACAAAATATTAGTCGATATTAATACAAAATAAAAATTAGGATATAAAAACCCACGCGTGCACGTATATTGTAACTATATAATTATAAAAGATTTTACTTAAATTTATTGAAAAATAACATTTAACAGTCTCGTGTATGCACAATATATATTAAACTCACGCGTACACATATATTTTAACTATATAAGTATAAAAACTGTTAGATAATTTTATTAAGAAAAGTTATTTAACAGCTTTGTGTATATATGGGTTAAAAGCAAGTTATAATAAATACAACTCAAAAACAAAAATAATAAATAATAAAAAATAAAAAAAGTAAAAAAATAAAAAATCTCTATTGCCTGGGATCGAACCCAGTCAACCTGCATGACAAGTGGGAATAATAAGTGAACACATGAAATCAAATACTACTACTACTACTTTTTTCTTTTTTTTTTTTCCTTTTAATGTAAAAGAATTATACCCGGTGAAGTAATCAAATACTACCGTTTATAAACAAAAAATATGATCTATTATGTTTCTCTTGTTTCTAATGTGATATTTCTTCACAATATGAGTCACTAGTCTGAAAAACGTTTAAGGCCATGATTCTAAAAAACGTTTTAAGGTTTCTCAGGTGGGTTTGGGCTTTTAGCTTATAGGCCCAGCAATAAAAATTCCATTGCTAATCAAGCTAAGCTACCAATGGTTTTTTCAACCAAGTGACTTAGGTTTCGAAAATCGGCAATGATGCAAGTTGCCCAGTATGAAGCAATCATAGTCGGCGGCGACTGGTGTCACCACTGTGACCAGCTTGTGCTCCTGACTCATAAAGTACGGTGAAGTTATCAAAATAACTAAGGTTCAAGTGAGTAAATTCTATGAAGTTAAATGACTAAACCCGCAGTAAAGCATGGAATACTAAATTACTAATACACTCACGTTTTGAAACATTCCTGCCCACCGGGCCTAAAATCCAACAAAATATCTGCTAAAAACCGAGCCTGACTTACCCGGCTGCTTGGGATTGAATCGAAGAGTGAGCATTTAGTAAACACTAGACGAGTACCCGTGCATAGCAACGGATTTTCTAGCGGCAAATAGTTATAGGTGTGATATTGTGGTTAAGTATTTTATGTAACGTTTATGCATAAAACATAAAACAATCAAAATGTAATTGCAAAAAGCTGTAATATGCGATAATTTAACTCAAAGAAAAATGTTTAAAAGGTATTAAAAAAACACATAAAAACATTTAGTGAAATAGATAGAAAGTATAACTAAATAAAGCCACTTAACTCCTTTAACAAATTTACAAATATTTGAGTTTCAAATGAGATAGTATGAATGTGTCAATAAAAATGTTAGATATCCTTCTACTATCACAGTCTTTTCTAAAATTTGATTTTTCATACCAAGTCAACTTTATTAGAGGTTTACTGAATCCTATTTCTAGTTGTTCAAAAACCGTAGTCAATTTTTCATCATTTAATTGTCCTCGTTTGCAAGTCATTGGCCTTATTTCTTTACCTCATTACAGTGTTTTGAAACCCGGGTGGACCCGGCCGGGTTAACCGTTTCGACCGGTTTCAGCAAAAAAAAAGGGTCAAATAAACTCGGGTTTCTAAAAGCGAACGGTTAGACCCGCCGTGAAACCCGGTCAGGTTTTGTTTTTTCAAAATTTTTTAATAATAACCCGGGTTGACCCGGTGGTCGAACCGGTCGAAAAAATAACAAAAATAATAATTGAAAACCGGGTTGACCCGACGGTCGAACCGGTTGACCCGGTGCCCAGTGACTCGACCGGGTCGATTTGAAACCCGGTTTTCAAAACATTGCCTCATTACATAAATTTTTCAAAAATATTAGTATTTTTTAAATGTGTAGCTACACTACAAATGCACAAATGCATTGTAGACATTCGGTTATTGCTCTGCCCATATACGACTCAACTTTCAACTACCAACCAAAAGTACTTACAAATATTGCCCTGCCCATGTACAACAAAACCATTAAAAAGAGAAAAAGAAAAACGCATATTTTTTTAGCATTGGATTTCCTAATAATCAAAATATTTATGAAAATAATACTCCATAATAGCATGTATGTATTTTGAGACGGAGATGAATGTGTATTTGTGTTTTAGAGAAAAAGTTAGAAAATGGGGATCAGTGTGTTTTTCCCTTTGTGTGTTAGGCTTTTATAAGGAGGTATAGAGAAGTTTCAACTTCTCTCTCAAGTCAACTTTTCTAAAAGTGTTTCAATGTTTCCATTAAGATTAAACCGACGAAATTATGTAATTTTGCATGTCCATTAATTAATATGTAATTTTCCCGCTTATGTAATTTTTTTTTGCATTGACATTCCGTTTGCATGAAATAATGTTTCCTATTTGCATGTTTCCTAAATAATGTTTCCTATTTGTAATTTGCATCTCCATTAATTTGTAATATCTACATTAATATTATATATCTCCCATTAATATTAAATATGTTTCCTATTTGCATGTTTCCTAAAAAATGTGATTTGCATTGTTGTATATCTCCACATCGTTAATTCAACATTTGCATTGGTGACTAACATTTTCAACATTTCCTTTAATATCATTTAAATGTGTAGCTAATATTTCAAGATTTCAAGATTGACCAAAGTTTCAAGAGTTCACTTTCAAGGTTGACCATTTTTACATTATAGGTAGTTAAGATTAAGATGCCTAAAATTAAATATCCTTTTGTATTTGGGTAAAAGATACACACGTAATTAGCCTAGAGAATATTAGTGATTTCTAAACTGTCACCGAGATATAGCAAAATTTTAGTTATAAACATGCCTAAATTAGATTGAACCGTCTGTTTCCAAATTTACTCTTTATGCTCATTATTACTAGTAATCATAACACATTTTCGGTTCTACGCATTTTCTCTAAATTCCCTATTTCTTGACAAAAAAAACAAGATGTAGATACGTATAGAGTAAAATTTAAGTGCATACTCTTATTTTGATACATATCAAGTGACAAATCCACAATATCCATCTAATTTGATCTAATGATGGGGATTAACCTAAGATTTAATATGCAACCTAAGTCCATGTTTTTTTTCTTGTATGTTTGTTTGTTTTTTTTTTTTTTTTTTTTTTTTTTTTTTTTTTTTTTGTGTCTTTTTTTCTATGTCACTGGCTTTCTTTTTCTTTTCTTTTCGTTTTCATTCACGCTTTGCTTTTTTTTTCTTTTTCTTTTTTCTTGGTCCCTCCTTTTCTATTCACGTTATTTATTTTTATTTTTCTTTCCTTTTTTCAAGCTTTTTTTAATAAACATTTTTTAAATTCACTTTTTTTCTTTTTCTTTTTTAAAAAAAATCACGTTTTTTTTAATTCATGTGTATTTTTTTTAAAAAAAAATCACGTTTTTTATTTTAATTCACGTTTTTTTTCACTTTCTTACGTTTCCGTCCGTTTTCATACGTTTTCATCCATTTTGTCCGTTTTCGTACCTTTATACACGTTTTCGTCCGTTTTCAGACGTTTTCATCCGTTTTCTTTCATTTTCATCTATTTTCATCCGTTTTTAGACGTGTTTTTGCGCTTTCGTACGCTTTTATCCGTTTCATACTTATTCATCCGTTTTCTTGCGTTTTCATCCGTTTTCGTTCGTTTTCATTCATTTTCATCTGTTCTCTTTCGTTTTCGTCCTATTTTCCATACGTTTTCTTCCTTTTTCATATCTGTTTTTATGCTTTCATACGTTTTCGTCCGTTTTCATATATATTCTTCCGTTTTCTTACATTTTCGTCATTCTCATTCGTTTTCGTCTGTTTTTCAATGTTTTTGGCCATTCTCAGACATTTTCATATATTTTAGAATATCACAAGTGATATTCTGTGATATTCCGAATATCACTGAGTGATATTCTGAATATCACAAACCCAAGTGATATTCTGAATATCACAGGGGATATTCAGAATATCACCCAAGTGATATTATGAATAACATAAGGGATATTCTGAATATCACAAGTGATTTTCTAAATATCACATGTGATATTTTGTGATTTTCTGAATATCACAAGTGATATTCTGAGTACCAAAAATGATATTGTGAATATCATAAGTGATATTCTATGATATTCAAAAAATCACAAGTGATAGATATTCAGAAAATCACAAGCGATATTCAGAATATTACCAGTGATATTCAGAAAATCACAAGTGATATTCTGAATATCAATTGTGATATTCTGAGTACCACAATTGTCTGTTTACTTATATTTTTGTTCGTTTAGATACGTTTTCGTCCATTTTTATATGTTTTTGTCTATTTTCATATGTGTTTTTCCGCTTTCTTATATTTTTGTACGTTTTCATACGTATTCACCCATTTTCTTATGTTTTCGTTCGTTTTCTTATGTTTTTGAATATGACAAGTGATATTCAGAATATCACCTGTGATTTTCCGAATATCACTTGTGATTTTCTTATGTTTTCATCCGTTTTCATATGTTTTCCATACGTTTTTGAATATCACAATTGATATTCAGAGTATCACTTGTGATATTCAGAAAATCACTTGTGATATTCAAAGTATCACTTGTGATATTCAGAGTATCACATGTGATATTATGAATATCACAGAATATCACTTATGATATTCAGAATATCATTTGTGGTACTCAGAATATCACTTGTGATATTCAGAAAATCAACGAATGTCACATGTGTTATTCAAAAAATCACTTGTGATATTCAGAATATAATGGAATATCACTTGTGATATTCGGAATATCACAGATTCAGAAAATTACAAAATATCACATGTGATATTCAGATAATCACCTGTGATATTCCGAATATCCCTTGTGATATTCAGAATATCACTAGGGTGATATTCTAAATATCACAGAAAATCACTTGTGATATTCCGAAACGTATGAAAGTGTCTGAGAATGGCCAAAAACATTGAAAAACGGACGAAAACGAATGAAAATGACGAAAATATAAGAAAATGGAAGAATATGTATGAAAATGGATGAAAACATATGAAAGCATAAAAACACGTATGAAAAAGGAAGAAAACGTATGAAAATGGGACAAAAACGAAAGAAAACGGATGAAAATGGACGAAAGCGAATGAAAAGGAACGAAAATGCAAGAAAACGGATGAATATGTATGAAACAGACAAAAATGTATGAAAGCGTAAAAACACGTATAAAAACGCATGAAAACGTATGAAAAATGGGCGAAAACGAAAGAAAACGGATGAAAACGTATTAAAACGAACGAAAACGTATGAAAACGGACGAAAACGTATTGAAACAAACGAAAACGTATGAGAACAGACGAAGACGTGCGAAAACATAAGGAAATGGACAAAAACGTATGAAAACGAACAAAATGTATGAAAACTAACGAAAACGGGCGAAAACGTATGAAAACGGGCAAAAATGGACAAAAACGTATGAAACCACTAGTACAAATATGGCCTTTTGTCATACATAGCCTATTTCGAATGGCCACACAGCAACATATTTACGTGACTAAATGTACCAGCCTTAAATAAACAGCCACACTTGATCCGACTTGTGTGACCATTTCGTAAAATATATGTCACACATTGGTGTATATATGTGACTAGAGGGTAACTGGTAAATATTTTTCGACATTTTAGTCACTTTTAATTCGGGACGTATGACTGATACAAATCAGCTCCTAACATTAGTCACACCATAGATATACATATGTGACAAATGTATGTCACACAATTGAACAGTGTGACCAAAAAAGATATATGGTCACATGAAGTACTTGCGTATGTGGCTAAA
>LBNU01034596.1:179375-202114 GCA_014162995.1 Artemisia annua
TTTATTAATTGTTTTTTTTTTTTTTTTTTTTTTTTTTTTTTTTTTTTTTTTTTTTTTTTTTTGTGTCTTTTTTTTCCTATTCACGTGGCTTTCTTTTTCTTTTTCTTTTTTTTCATTCACGCTTTGCTTTTTTTTTTCTTTTTCTTTTTTCTTGGTCCCTCCTTTTCTATTCACGTTATTTATTTTTATTTTTCTTTCCTTTTTTCAAGCTTTTTTTAATAAACTTTTTTTTTTAAATTCACTTTTTTTCTTTTTCTTTTTAAAAAAAAATCACGTTTTTTTTAATTCATGTGTATTTTTTTTTTTTAAAAAAAAATCACGTTTTTTATTTTAATTCACGTTTTTTTTCTCTTTCTTACGTTTCCGTCCGTTTTCATACGTTTTCATCAAACTGAAAAAGAGCTTATAAGGTAAGCCCGAATCAACAGACCCCATTACCGAGATATGGCAACCAAGGTATGGCATTCAGGGTATTAACCCAGGGAGAAATGCCATTGTCCTATGGCTGCGCTAAACTTTGAACTGGACTAAACGAAGACAAAGTAAAGTCAAAGAGCAAAGTTTAGTACTCCAAAAAAGCAGAGGTGAGGTCCGGAGTCCAATTTCGGGTCATTTCTTGGTGAACTCTCTACCTTACCAGGACTCTACCTAAGGCCTAAGTAAGGCCGACTGAGTCAACGAGACATTAGCCACTCTCCTGCTCGTACCTCGCTAACAACCGTCAACAACCAGTGTTGCAACAACGAACACTTTTTCAATTCATGATCTGCTCTACGAAGGTTCGATACCTGATGACTTGCCCCTTTTTGTCCGTTTTCATACCTTTATACACGTTTTCGTCCGTTTTCAGACGTTTTCATCCGTTTTCTTTCATTTTCATCCATTTTTCATCCGTTTTTAGACGTGTTTTTGCGCTTTCGTACGCTTTTATCCGTTTCATACTTATTCATCCGTTTTCTTGCGTTTTCATCCGTTTTCGTTCGTTCTCATTCATTTTCATCTGTTCTCTTTCGTTTTCGTCCTATTTTCCATACGTTTTCTTCCTTTTTCATATCTGTTTTTATGCTTTCATACGTTTTCGTCCGTTTTCATATATATTCTTCCGTTTTCTTACATTTTCGTCATTCTCATTCGTTTTCGTCTGTTTTTCAATGTTTTTGGCAATTCTCAGACATTTTCATATATTTTAGAATATCACAAGTGATATTCTGTGATATTCCGAATATCACTGATTGATATTCTGAATATCACAAACCCAAGTGATATTCTGAATATCACAGGGGATATTCAGAATATCACCCAAGTGATACTATGAATAACATAAGGGATATTCTGAATATCACAAGTGATTTTCTAAATATCACATGTGATATTTTGTGATTTTCTGAATATCACAAGTGATATTCTGAGTACCAAAAATGATATTGTGAATATCATAAGTGATATTCTATGATATTCAAAAAATCACAAGTGATAGATATTCAGAAAATCACAAGCGATATTCAGAATATTACCAGTGATATTCAGAAAATCACAAGTGATATTCTGAATATCAATTGTGATATTCTGAGTACCACAATTGTCTGTTTACTTATATTTTTGTTCGTTTAGATACGTTTTCGTCCATTTTTATATGTTTTTGTCTATTTTCATATGTGTTTTTCCGCTTTCTTATATTTTTGTACGTTTTCATACGTATTCACCCATTTTCTTATGTTTTCGTTCGTTTTCTTATGTTTTTGAATATGACAAGTGATATTCAGAATATCACCTGTGATTTTCCGAATATCACTTGTGATTTTCTTATGTTTTCATCCGTTTTCATATGTTTTCCATACGTTTTTGAATATCACAATTGATATTCAGAGTATCACTTGTGATATTCAGAAAATCACTTGTGATATTCAAAGTATCACTTGTGATATTCAGAGTATCACATGTGATATTATGAATATCACAGAATATCACTTATGATATTCAGAATATCATTTGTGGTACTCAGAATATCACTTGTGATATTCAGAAAATCAACGAATGTCACATGTGTTATTCAAAAAATCACTTGTGATATTCAGAATATAATGGAATATCACTTGTGATATTCGAAATATCACAGATTCAGAAAATTACAAAATATCACATGTGATATTCAGATAATCACCTGTGATATTCCGAATATCCCTTGTGATATTCAGAATATCACTAGGGTGATATTCTAAATATCACAGAAAATCACTTGTGATATTCCGAAACGTATGAAAGTGTCTGAGAATGGCCAAAAACATTGAAAAACGGACGAAAACGAATGAAAATGACGAAAATATAAGAAAACGGAAGAATATGTATGAAAATGGATGAAAACATATGAAAGCATAAAAACACGTATGAAAAAGGAATAAAACGTATGAAAATGGGACAAAAACGAAAGAAAACGGATGAAAATGGACGAAAACGAATGAAAAGGAACGAAAATGCAAGAAAACGGATGAATATGTATGAAACGGACAAAAACGTATGAAAGCGTAAAAACACGTATAAAAACGGATGAAAACGTATGAAAAATGGGCGAAAACGAAAGAAAACGGATGAAAACGTATTAAAACGAACGAAAACGTATGAAAACGGACGAAAACATATTGAAACAAACGAAAACGTATGAGAACAGACGAAAACGTGCGAAAACATAAGGAAACGGACAAAAACGTATGAAAACGAACAAAATGTATGAAAACTAACGAAAACGGGCGAAAACGTATGAAAAAGGGCGAAAATGGACAAAAACGTATGAAACCACTAGTATAAATATGGCCTTTTGTCACATATAGCCTATTTCGAATGGCCACACAGCAACATATTTACGTGACTAAATGTACCAGCCTTAAATAAATAGCCACACATGATCCGACTTGTGTGACCATTTCGTAAAATATATGTCACACATTGGTGTATATATGTGACTAGAGGGTAACTGGTAAATATTTTTCGACATTTTAGTCACTTTTAATTCGGGACGTATGACTGATACAAATCAGCTCCTAACATTAGTCACACCATAGATATACATATGTGACAAATATATGTCACACAATTGAACAGTGTGACCAAAAAAGATATATGGTCACGTGAAGTACTTGCGTATATGGCTAAATTATATAGTCAAGTTTGTCACACATTATATAAACGTGACTGCTATTCTTTGCTGAATAGTTAGCCACATATGAATTTGAAATGTATGACAACTAAAAATTCAGTTTGAAACGTTAGTCACGATATGCATTTAAAAGTGACAAATATATGTCACACACTTGAAGAGTGTGACCAAATGTCATATATGGTCATACTAAACCATACAAACATGATTAAGCGTAACGAAATTCGATACATATGGTCACGTAAGTTAATATGTGTGTCTAAAGTTTAGTGTGTGTTTGCTTTCCAAATCCTAATGTGTATAGTCACATATATTTGTAGCACGATAATGTGACTATAGGCTTTACAATAGTCACACCATATCACAAATGTGTATCTAAATCATGATTATGGCCACGTTATAAGGGTATTATATGTGACCATTAACCATGTACACATTTATCCTTGTAACATAAATGAAGTTGTTGTAGTCTACTTTAATTATGTTAATCATTACCTAAAAATAGATTAAGTTAGTTGAAAAATGAAGTTAGATAGGATTGTTTTATTTTTTAAAAATTTACAAAGATTTGCTGTTTTAATATTGTAGTTTTAAATGTTTGTGACAATCATTTAAAACTATAATGTAAAAGTTATAATCTAATTAAAATTATTGTATTTACAAACGAAATAAAGTTAAAACATCAAGTTAAACAAAATGAAGTTGTTGTAATCTACTTTAATTATGTTAATGCTGCTTGGCATAACTTAATGCTACTAGGCATAAATTAATGTTGCAAGGAAATTTTGGGATGTGTATGTTGGTAACCCAAACGTTTATCATTTATTACCCAAAACACGCCTAAAACACATTTTCACATGTACTTACCACGCCTATTTATAGCCTATACCCCAAGTAACTTCCTCATTCATCCAATAAACAAACACAGTAAAACTTTTTAGAATCAAATTTTCAAAAGAATGTCTCAATTTGTCCTTCTTGAGGAACTTGCTGCGGCTGCTAACTCAACCGAGTTACCATACCAGATGACGGTGTTCTTTGTTAGGGAGACGGAGCGTGATATCAAGTATGCCAAAGATCTGTTTGTCGCATATCAAGAGTTGCTTGATATTGTCGTTCAAAGGAACAAGATGATGGCTGAAATGGAACTTGTGCGTCCCTCGGTGCAGATGTTCAAATGCTTGGAGTACATGAAGAAGCTTCAAAAGTCCGACGTTATCGTGCTTTTGGAATTGAAGAAGAAGATGGCCGAAGCGAAGCTCAAGCTTTTCAACAAGCACGCATTTGTCAAAGGACTTTAGAGTTTCTTTCAATGTTTTTTATCAACTATGTTCATTTGAATTTTAATGTTGTTTTTTAACCATGTCATGTTATGTTTTTTTTAATCAATTTTAATGTTATATTATCAATTATGTTATATGTTTGTTGATTTATTATGTTATTTTTCTTTGTTGACTATGTTATGATGCTTTGTTAAAAGTCAAACAAAGATCTCAAACAAATGCATCTTGTACCAATTACATTCCTCCTCTGGATCATACCAAAAGTCAAACAAAGATCTCAAACAAATGCATTGTAAGTGGTTTCAAATGTTAGAAAATATAGTAAGAATAAACATAATGGTATTAATCTAGTTAGTAGTTGTGTAAAATTTGTGTTTGTGACATAGTTTACTCCCTGAAGTGGCAAAACTTACTTCAACACTGTTATGATCTGATTAATAAAGAGATCCAACACCTTTTTTTGATGTTACTTGGTTGATATAGATGAAATAAGAATTTATATTTTGTTGAGAAAGAAATCAAGAATTAGGTGAGAAGCATGATGGTACAACAAGGGAACAAGCAAAAGGATTACATAAAGTCAAATAAAATTGAGGTATAAGAAACACATTATAAAATTGACTTCATAAAATCAAATAAAGTATAGTGTAAAAGTTATAATCTAATTAAATGTTTGTAACAATCTTTTAAAACTATAGTGTAAAAGTTATAATCTAATTACAAATTCTTGTATTTACAAACGAAATAAAGTTAAAACATCAAGTTAAATGAAACCATGAAGAGTTATAGTAACTCAGAACTTAATGCTGCTTAGCATAACTTAATGCTACTAGGCATAAATTACTGTAAACCGTTGTAACTGTAAACCGTTGTGACACTTAATTGTTGTGACACGTAAACGTTGTGACATTGAGACTCTTGTGTGCCTATAAATACAAAGGAATTACAACTAACTTCTTTCATCTTTTCATTACGTATTCAATTTTTGTTTGGAACTGCAATGGCTTCATCATCTTCAAATCCTGCTTCAAAGAAAACAAAACGTTCAAGGGATACTTCTCCTCCTCCTCCGAAAAGGGATACTTCTCCTCCTCCTCCAATGCCAGAAAAATATAAAATCCACGGCGTAACCCAAGAGTGCTGGGACAAATGCAATTCTGGAGGCTTATTTGGTACTGAACAACGGTTGGTTGAACTTTACAACGACCGAATCAAGTGGTTGGAAGCACAGAAGAAGAAAGACCAAGAGACCATATTGGAGCATCAAGAGGCCATACTGGTGATTAAGAACAAAGTTGATCATCGGACTCAAGAAATAGAAGAAATCCGTGGAAACATTGTTGATCTTTACAAAAGCATTCAAAAAACTTTAAATTATCATCATTGAATTTAGCCTGATGTAAGATGATATGAATTCTTATTATGTTATTTTAATGTTTTAATCATTCAGTATGAACCACTATGTTACCAATAATGTTTCTGTATAATTGTTATTTACATGGGTGCTTGGGTATGTTAACGTACACAGTTAATGCTGCAAGCCTGCAAGTAGATAGTTTACGTTGCTATCACCTTTAGTGTTGAGGGACGTTTTAGGGACCTTTTTTGCAACAAACTCCCTATATATTATATGGAGGAACCAGACCCCCAAATCCCCTCACCAAACTTATTTATTACTAAATAGGACTTTCAAAACCATGGTGAAAAAAGGTTACTCTAATTAAGTATGTTATATTGCTTTGTGTTCAAAGAAAACTTATGTTATCTTTCTTTGTTAATCAAGTTATAGATTACTATATGATCACGTTATCTTTTTGTTGATTAATTATGTTATGTTGCTTTGTTGACTATGTTATGATGCTTTGTTAAAAGTCAAAGAAATATTGTCAAACTTGATTGTCATTTGCAAAAGTCAAAGAGTCTCCAAGTGAATTTGGGCAATTCTGGGTAATTACTATCAAAAGATGACTAATAGTCTCCAAGCATGATTGTCACTTTGGGTAATTTTTGGTAGTTTTGTGCCTGTACATTCATTTGCATAAGGTCAAACAGGATAGTCAATTTGTGCCATTTTGGTTAATTACTGCCATAAGATATCGAGTAGCCAAAAGATCAAGATCATTAAAATTTACAAGCAAACATTTAACCATTCACCAAACACTGGTACAAAAATGGCCTTTCGTTACACATGGTCGATTTCAAATGGTCACACTGTAACATATTTACCTGACTAAATGTATGTAAATAAAATAAACAGCCACACTCGATCCGACTTGTGTGACCATTTCGGAAGATATATGTCACACATTTGTGTATTTATGTGACTAGAGGATAACTAGTAAATATTTTTCTATCATTTAGTCACTTTTAATTCGGGACGTGTGACTGATACAAATCAGCTTTAAACATTAGTCACACTACAGATATACATATGTGATGAATATATGTCACACAATTGAAAAGTGTGACCAATATAGATATATGGTTACATGTGGTCACACTACAAATATACATATGTGACGAATATATGTCACACAATTGAAAAGTGTGACCAATATAGATATATGGTCACATGAAGTAATTATGTATGTGGCTAAATTATATAGTCAAGTTTGTCACACATTATTTAAACGTGACTGATATTCTTTGCTAAATACTTAGCCACATATGAATTTGAAATGTGTGACAACTGAAAAGTAAGTTTGAAGTGTTAGTCACGATATGCATTTAAAAGTGACAAATATATGTCACACACTTGAAGAGTGTGACCAAATGTCATATATGGTCATACGAAACCATAGAAACATGATTAAGTATAACGAAAATTCGATACATATGGTCATGTAAGTTAATATGTGTGTCTAAAGTTTAGTGTGTGTTTGCTTGCCAAATCTTAATGTGTATAGTCACATTTAGTTGAAGCACGATCATGTGACTATAGGCTTTACAATAGTCACACCATATCACAAATGTGTATCAAAATGATGTTTATGGCCACATTATAAGGGTATTATATGTGAATGTACAATGTTAATACTGCTATTACACAATTAAAACGTCTAGTACACAGTTAATGCTGCTAGTACCTCATTGGTATGAAATGATCAAATTACTCAGATCATAATTCCTCATCCATTCATATTTTTGTTCTTGAGTGTACTCTTGCACTTCTTGTTTGATCTGTTTCATCAGTGCAAGATTAGCATCACCTTTAATCCTTTCTTCATCCCAAGATTCCAAGAGTGCTTTTGTTTTGGCCTCATCTTCAGCATGTTTCCTTCTTTGTTCAAGTACCATCTGATTGTCCTCTGCAACTCAACATCCAATTTTCTTGCAGTAGCTTTATATAATTCAATCTGCTTGTCTTTGGGCCAGTACTCAAAAGGAATATCCTTATAAGGTTCAGGCTCAGGCTCTTCAACGACCATGCATAATACCTTTGCCTTTGCCCTTATAACTTGGCTCTTGTACACTCTTCTTGATTGGTTGAGTTGGTTCTCTAATCACCACACCTTTGACAGGTACTCTTGGTTGTTGTGGTGGTGGTTGTGATTGTTTAAATGGTGTATTCTTCAATAGAATCATTGTTTCGGCCAAAGTTTGAAAGTCATCATCATCACTAGCAATAGGAACTTTTTCCTCAGTAGTAGTATCATCCTTGGCCATTTCTGCACTTGCACCAGCAGTAGAACATCCTTAATCATTAGCATTAGAATCTCCCATGCCTTTCTTTTGACAAGTTTCTTCCATAACAACCTTATTACCTTGATTATCAGCAACCACATACTCATCATCATTATCTCCAGAATCCACATCCATATCCACACCAATGTCATCACCATCAGCAGCACTATCAACATTTTCCATATGTTCCCCTGAATCCTTGGTTTCATTCCTCCCCTGACCTGCCAATCGCTTAAATTTCTTAACCCTTGGTTTCACCAGCAGCACTTTATTCAGTCTTTTGAATGACCTGTTTCTTGACCCCTTCTGACCTTCCAATTGCTTAAACCTTGGTTTCACCAGCAGCACTTTATTCAGTCTTTTGAATGACCTGGTTCTTGACCCCTTCTGACTTTCCAATTGCTTAATCCTCAGCCTCAAACCTTTAATTTTATCCTCCTGAGTATCTGTGAGTTGTTGTAGGCCAAGAACCTGTTCTTTAAGTTTGCTACATTTAACCATCAATTCTTTAACAACTTCTATACTATCCTCACCACTTCTATCCTCATCACTTGCATTGTCGTCCCCCTTGGTTTCTTGGCACCTGGGGTTTCCTTCACCTGAATCAGTTCCATTGGAACCTTCACCCTGATTATGTTGACCTAGATCCAACATCGCTTGAAACAATGGTTTAACTATCACATGAAAGTCCTTACCCTTTCTCTTCATGTTAGAAAAAAACCTTTTTATTATGAGANCCAAAGATTCCAAGAGTGAGTTTTGTTTTGGCCTCATCTTCAGCATGTTTCCTTCTTTGTTCAAGTACCATCTGATTGTCCTCTGCAAACTCAGCATCCAATTTTCTTGCAGCAGCTTCATCAAATTCAATCTGCTTGTCTTTGGGCCAGTACTCAAAAGGAATATCCTTATAAGGTTCAGGCTCAGGCTCTTCAACGACCATGCATAATACCTTTGCCTTTGCCCTTATAACTTGGCTCTTGTACACTCTTCTTGATTGGTTGAGTTGGTTCTCTAATCACCACACCTTTGACAGGTACTCTTGGTTGTTTGTGGTGGTGGTTGTGATTGTTTAAATGGTGTATTCTTCAATAGAATCATTGTTTTGGCCAAAGTTCGGAAGTCATCATCATCACTAGCAATAGGAACTTTTTCCTCAGTAGTAGTATCATCCTTGGCCATTTCTGCACTTGCACCAGCAGTCGAACATCCTTCATCATTAGCATTAGAATCTCCCATGCCTTTCTTTTGACAAGCTGCTTCCATAACAACCTCATTACCTTGATTATCAGCAACCACATACTCATCATCATTATCTCCAGAATCCACATCCATATCCACACCAAAGTCATCACCATCAGCAGCACTATCAACATTTTCCATAGGTTCCCCTGAATCCTTGGTTTCATTCCTTCCATGACCTACCAATCGCTTAAATTTCTTAACCCTTGGTTTCACCAGCAGCACTTTATTCAGTCTTTTGAATGACCTGTTTCTTGACCCCTTCTTACCTTCCAATTGCTTAAACCTTGGTTTCACCAGCAGCACTTTATTCAGTCTTTTGAATGACCTGGTTCTTGACCCCTTCTGACCTTCCAATTGCTTAATCCTCAGCCTCAAACCTTTAATTTCATCCTTCTGAGTATCTGTGAGTTGTTGTAGGCCAAGAACCTGTTCTTTAAGTTTGCTATATTTAACCATCAATTCTTTAACAACTTCTATACTATCCTCACCACTTCTATCCTCATCACTTGCATTGTCGTCCCCCTTGGTTTCTTGGCACCTGGGGTTTCCTTCACCTGAATCAGTTCCATTGGAACCTTCACCCTGATTATGTTGACCTAGATCCAACATCGCTTGAAACAATGGTTTAACTATCACATGAAAGTCCTTACCCTTTCTCTTCATGTTAGAAAAAAACCTTTTTATTATGAGAGTGAACAGGATAAACCTTGGCGTGAACTTTCTTATTTGTAAACTGTTTGTCCATAAGAAGTTGCAAAAATCTTGGATATAAGTAATGTTGGTTTGAAGAATTATCCACTGCTTTAACCACATTATCAAAAATTAATTTTGAAAAATTGAATTTTTCTTCATTTTTAACCAAGCAGATAAGGCCAGAAGCCATATTACTACTAAACTCATTCCAACCGATAGTCTTTGGACTAAGACACTGTAACAAAGTGTGAATTATGAATTTCCACTTTGGGGGAAAGCCACCTTTATTAAATTTCAGAGAATCATTTTTTCTTACATACCACATCTCATGAAGGTTTTCAAAAATTGTGGAGTCTGGAAGATTCTCAATTCCATTAACATCTCCTAGATGAAGAACTTCTCTAACAGATGCCTCTGTAAAAATAATCTTCTGCCCATCCACACGGGCATGAATCTGTACTTCCTCATCAATAGTTTTGACCTTTGCAGTAGCCCAAAACTGTTTGATGTTGGAAACATATACTTTAGGATTAACTGTTAATGCATACCTAATATGAGTAGATTTGAGAAAATCAACAACTTCAGTGAACTCTTCATTCTCCTTGGTGGGCTTTTGCAAGAATGCAATCATGTTATGCTGGTTGGCAAAAGACAGAGTTGGCAAAAGACAGAGTCGACATTCAGAAATTTGAAAATTTGTGTAGGGTTTTGCTGGGATTTGTAATTAATTGATAAAATCAAGCAGTCGTTTTATGTTTGAGACAGTTTTGATCGGATAAAAGCATTAGTGTGAATGACTGAAGTGTACGAACCCTTAACCGTTCATATTTATAAAACAGTACCCTGCACTCTCAAAAATAGCAGAATAACCCTTAGTCGGACTAAGTTAGGCTTAGCAGCACTAAATTATGCCTATCAACACTAAGTCAGTTTCCCCTCGAAACAGCTTATTTTTCAGGACTCCAGCACTTTTCTCAGCTTATCCTGCAAAATATTAGTCCCAAAAACACAAAACCACAAACATAACCCGAATCACAATAATCACATCATCAATTAGACATAGCAATACTATTTATAACTAGCAACATTAACACATCATTTCTGGATTTTAACTATTTGACATATTGGTAGCAGCTTAAATATGATATTGTGTTTTGGGAATTTGTGTTATTGATTTGTGTTTAGGTTATGGAATTCCTGCAAATTATGGTAGATTCATACTACCTCCGTCCCTAAATAAATGTCCAGTTTGACTTTTTAGAGTCAAACTGGTTCAACTTTGACCTTAACTATTTGTGTGGGTGTTATATAATATTTGATGCAAAATATGTGAATGGATTGGGTTTTAAGTGTATTTTTCAATGGTATAATTTTTTATCATGTATTATATAACACCAAAAAATATTTAAGGTCAAAGTTGAACCAGTTTGACTCTGAAAAGTCAAACTAGACATTTATCCAAGAAACCAAACACCCCTTTGACAGTTTGACATCACAAGCAACCATAAACAATTAATTAAACATCAAATTTTTCATTGATATTTTTGAAAAGTTACAACCATTCATTAAAAGCTGCAAACATAAACATAATTATCCTACCTAAATACTAAAGATACTAAAAACATAAAAACGTCATCATTAAAAACTGCTTCATGATAACATCAAATTTACCCCCAATCTAAGTGTTAATTTCCCCCTTAAAATGCTCATCTTTTCTACTTATATAAAGAATATATACTCTTATTTCTTCCTATTTTGGTTTCAGGATAAAGATAAGTAAAAGAACGAACTTAAGCGGAAATGGAAGGACTTTGGAGCAAATACGTGAAAATTATGGATTCTGCACTAACTACGGCGTAGAGGTTCATCTACCTACGCTGTAGCAAGGCTTTACGAAGACTACGCCGTAGAAGTTCTCCTACCTACGGCGTAATATAGAATTTATGAAGATTACGGTGTAGCCCCACAACAGGCTACAGCGTAGAAGTCCACTGAAGAACACTACGGAGTAAGCAACTATCCAAGCTATGACGTAAGATCTCATTTGAGGCAGTAAAGAACTAACGAGGCCAAGGAAGCAGCTACGGCGTAGCCACCTTATCTGCTACGCCGTAGTATGTTTATCACCAAGACTTTACGCCCGTAACACTTGATCAAGTTACGGCGTAACACTATTTGCAAAGGTTACGGCGTAACAACCCTAATACACTACGCCGTAACATAGTTGGGGCTTATAAATACCAACCCTAATTCCGAGTTTTTCATATCACTTCCCATCTTTTCACTACAGCAACGTTGGGAAAAACTCAGGTAGGAGGGAAAACGAAGTTCTAGCCACATCCAAGTCATTTTCAAGGGAGGAATCACACACCGATCATAAGTGTTTTCATTCCTTTACTTTGTATTTGATTCATGCTTAGATTTGTATTAACTCAACTTTGTTTTACTGCAATTATGAATATGAGTGGCTAAGCACCTTTTGGTGTTAGCCTAGTTATGAAATTGTTATGATATTGATTTAGTTTTCCACGCATCTATTGTCTATTGTTTGTTTACTTTCATGGCGAGGCTTGGGACACTCTAGTTCCCGTAGTGTTTAGCGTTGGTTGTTCCTTAGAGGCTTGTGGAATTAACCCTAGGAAGCAAGCCGCTAAGGATGTGACTTGGTAAGGTTTAAGTGCTAACCGTAGATGCCTTCCCTTACCATACATGTGCGAATTAACCCTAGAACCACCTACCAATGCTATACACTTAACGGGAGTTAGAGGGGTGTAAGATCTGACCATGCCGCATTCGTTAGTCTTGTCCATGTTAGTAGAGGGCACTTAATGACTCTTATGTCTTCGTACTGCTGAATCCACAGTTCTACAATAACTTTGGATAGGACAAGATATAAGATAGATCTAGGCGAATTTGACCATCTGAATCGAAATGAATATTGAATCCCCGAACGATATGATAGGATGCACCTATAGGAAAACTAGTCATGATCATAACAAGAGTAGTAATTAGGTTAACACTACTCCTCTCTACTGATTTCCTTCTATTTACTTATTGTCTTGTCATTTACTTTTATTAGTTTAATTAATCTTTCAACTCAAAACCCCCTTTTAAACGTGACACGACTTAGATAATTTCCGCACCTTAGCTCTTGGGACGACCTCGGCTTTACCATTTAACTATACCACACACGACCAGATACACTGTCCGTTAGTGCATAAAAGGTAGACCTTAGGTAAACGAGACTTTATAAATATTAAAACCTGGTTAGTAAAACCTGCATCAAGTTTTTGGCGCCGCTGCCGGGGAGCTATTAGGATTTTATTTAAGTTTTTAATTTTTGTTTTATTTTCTTTTCAGTACTCACGGTTATTTTCAAGTTTCAGGTGTTATGGTAGAAATTGACATTGACAACCTCACGCTTGATGAATATTTGGCTCTTACACGAGAAGAGCAAGGGCCTGGTTTGGTTAGGCAGGCTATTGGGGATGATGTGCAGTTCGAAATTAAAAATCAATTCATAAGGGAACTGCGCAAAGACCCATTTTCTGGAGGCAAGATGGAAGATGCTCACGAGCACATTGACACGGGAGGTGAAATTTTCTTTTCTTAATTATGATATGGGAACATTAAAGGAGAAACTATTTATAACGGCATTTTAATATGATTTAAGACCACTTATCTATGGGACTATATAAATTCATAAAGACAACTTTTGAAGAACATTTCATGAAAATCTTTATTAAAGATCATTTTATAAATGTCATCTTTTGAAAGATCGTTCTAAATGAACCTTTATTATAAACATTCTTAAATTGAATTGTACTACAAGCCTTTTGTTAAACAAGTTATGGGAATCTGCTAATTTGAACTTTTGGTTTAAAATCTCATTATGACCCTTTGATTATGAACCATGGGACTTTGGAACTTGGGATAGTGAACCTTGTGGATTGGGAACCTTGGCTTTGACCTCTCCATTTTGACCGTTGGTACTACACCTATAATGATCATTTGATATTTGACCCTTTGATAATGATCCTTTGATATTTGACCCTTTGATAATGATCCTTTGATGTTTGACCCTTGATAATGATCCTTTGATATTTGACCCTTTGATAATGATGCTTTGATATTTGACCCTTTGATGATTAATCCTTTGATATTGACCTCTGCTTTTGAACCTTTAATTTTGAACTCTATTTTGAACTCTGAACCTTTGACCTGAACCTTTGCTATGCACCTTGGATTATGATATTTTGATTTAACCTAGATTTTGTTATTTGATTTGCCTTTGACCCTTTAGTATTATACCCGAGCATTTTGTTTCCTAGTCATGAAGGTAACTACATTGTCAGTTTGTTCAACATTCTGGGGGTATCTCATGATGCGATAATGCTGAGAGTATTCCCGATGACATTGACTGGAGCTGCAAAAAGATGGATCGATAGACTACCAGCAGGGACAATAAACACTTGGGCTCTTTTGAAGAAGCATTTCATCCAAAGATATTGCCCTCCTTCGAGGACAGCAAAACAGCTTGAAGATATTCAAAACCTCAAGCAAGATGGGGATGAAACATTGTACCAAGCTTGGGGTAGGTACAATGATCTTTTGTACAAATGCCCTACTCATGATCTCAACAAGCAACAAATGGTCAACATTTTTTACAAGGGGATCAACATCTCAACCCGCCAGATGCTAGAATCTCAGGGACCAATCCCTAGCATGACTCCGGCTCAAGCTTTAAAAGCTATTGAAGATATGGCGGACCACTCTCAGAAGTGGCACGAAGGTGGAAGTAGTAGGAGCATTGCTGGAAACTCGGATGGAATTACCTTAATCACCAACAAACTCGAAAGCTTGGGGCGTGACAAGAAGAAATTGAAGGAAAATGTCCATGCTATTCAGGTTGGTTGCGAAGTTTGTAAAGGACCCCAATTGTCTAAAGATTGCCCTTCGAACGAGGGCGATGGAAAAACGGAGGAAGTCAAATATGGGGAAGGTAGACCATTCCAAGGTAATGGGTATCGAACAGGGCCATATGGATGTAATCGGCAACCTTATGGAGAGAGAAGATCAACCCTCGTGGACACTATAAATAAGTACCTCGAAGAATCAAGAAGAAAGCAGGAAGAGCAAGATCAATGGCTAAAGAATTTCCAAGAAGCAACTAGCAAGAGCCTCATAAGCCATGATGAGGTGATCAAAAGCCTTGGAGCAAAGATTGAACTCTTGACAAATAATGCCAAAAAACAAAATGAACAAGCCAAGGTTTGTATGATTGAGGCATCTCGCAAAATGATTTTATGTCCTAAGGAAGGAGCACTGTGTACTGAAGAAAAGGGCACCCGAAACGAAGAGCTAAAAGTTGTAATAACTCCCCCAATCAATAAAAAAGGTAACAATCAACCTAAATATCCCAGCACACTTGAACATAAATACCATTGGTGTGTTGCCATTCCGGTTGATAATCGAAAATCCTCCGATATTTGGCCATCATGCAACCCCAACATAGAATTGTGCGACGGGGGAGGTGACAAAAAAAGATTACGAGGGAACAAGCATCTATGGAGTTCGCCTCTTGATCAATTTAGAAGAAATTTGAAATGGAGAGGGACAATATCCTTCGACGAATGGGTATTAATCGTCTATGGAAAAGTTGATGTGGAAAAAAAATGGAAATTTGGAAGGAAGTTAATCATGTTCACGATGATGACCAATTTCCAAACAACGAAACCAATGATTTTACAAGTGAAAAAGATCGAGGTAACACGGGCGGTGATAATGAACATTGGTGTGAGAAGGTTCGGATCCATCATGAGAATGGAATATCATATTGGGCATCATGCAATCCGTACGAGGAAAAGTGCGATGGAGGGAGTAGTAAGGAACGCATTGGTAATACGTCTTACTATTGGAAATCCACCAATGATAGTGAAAGGAGTGAATTACCATGGGTCAGTGGAGTAACTTTTAATGATTGGGTAAAGATTAAATATGGTAGGACTGACTCATCGACCAAAGAGAGGATTTGGAAGGAACACTCCAAGAGTATGGATGAGGATGAACAAGAGGATTCATACAAAGAGAACTATGAGATTGCGCCCGAGGACGAAAGAAATCAGCTAATCCTTGACTTGATTGAAGAAAAGCTTGATAACAACTGGTATAAAGATACGGAATCCGATGATGATGACCTGGAAGGAATAGTTGACTACCTCGAGTTACAAGGATATGATGGGTTCGTTGATGAAGCTTACGAGCAACGACGATGCAAATTGCTCGGTATACCCTACACGAAACCCCCACCTATTATTACTGAAAAATTTGAAGTAGTAAGATATTCAATCGGACCGGATGAACAGTTCACCAAGATCGAGAGTCAAGGTAAAGACGAACTACTTCGCACCGCTACGAATGTCTCTTGGATTAGAGAACACCATATGAAGGAGATGGACGAGCGTGGGCAAGTCCTTCATGAACCCACTTGAAGGCCGCAACAGTGAGTCTAACTTAAAGACTCGATAATAAACAAAAGTGCTCTTTCGGGAGACAACCCGAATTATCCTTTTCTTTTTATTTTCTCTATTTTGCTGGTTTGGTATGTTTTATACTAATATTTTGCAGGTACTAAAGGAAGCATTGCAATGGGGAACAAATTTTTGGACTTTTACTTCAAGAAATATTCCCCAGGGCCTTGCTACGGCGTAGCTCTTCCATTGACTACGCCGTAGCACCCTTCAGGTTTAATACTGGATTTATTCAGCAACTACGGCATAGCACCCCATTTAAGCTACGCCGTAGCTACCTTCTGAACCTTAAAAATGCTTTTTATTTTACAAAACATTATTTAAATTTGTATTAGTTTTTAAATGAACTTTGTGGGTGTGTTCCCTGCAAACCCTCACGAGACTTCACTCATCCACTTGGGACACCAAGTGGTTTAAAAGGCTTGTTGCATACGCTAAATGCAACCGTGATTCCTACGAAAGTGAGTTAGGTTTTTCTTTTTATTTTTTTATTTTTCTTTTTCTTTTTAGGTTTTATGCTTTTGGCAGTTGTGTGATTCCAGGGAATTGAAGTTTGCTCATAAGGCGTAGTGAAGACACGTTTCTCAAACATGATCCTTCTATCATTTTCAAGAGTAGATTTCAGGGAAGTTCTCGTTCTAATTACTTTTCCTCCTTATTTTTATTTTATGTACAAATGGGACTTTGTACAACTCAAGTGGGGGGACAGGAGTAGAATCATTTACTTGAACTTTAATTTGCCCTTAATTTTCTAGTTTATTTTGAAAAATTATGCCACTTTTAAAACTTTTGGCATGTTTTTCCGAACCTAACTAGAATGGACCTTAGCCGAGCACATTAACCCTTAATACCATGGTGAGGTTTAGCCTATTTCAGTTTCACCCTGTTTTACCCCAAATCCACCAAAAATATGAGTTTGCCAGTAGTTTGTAAACTTTAGAACTTGGCTTTTACATCATTTTGAAACTGTGTACGAGTAGTGTATTGAGATTTCTTAATACATTTGGAAGAAACTTTTTAAAGGCAATATTTTAGGATTATCACCCAAATAACCTTTATGTGTGTGTCTATCGATTAGTCACATCGACTATTCGACCCCCGTGTTAAAATCCTTTGTTGCACTCACCTTTAGTGCAAGATACCCCTAGATACACCCTTTTGAGCCTATTCTTTCATTTCTTACCCATATTATTGTTTCGATACACCTATACACCTTAGCCTACCGTGTAGTCTTTGTTTATGATTGGGAAGTTGCCACTTGTTCTAATTTGAGGTCCAAGTCAAGAGGTTCAAGAATCACATCTACGTTAAAGACTCATCATTGAAGATCATGAGAAAACCCACTATTGTACATGTATTGTTCATCCCAAGTGGGGGGATATGTTATGTTCAAAAAAAAATGTGAATTTCTGTATGTAGATATATTAACTTTGGTGCACCCTTGTATAGCACCGTAATAAGAGCTTTGAAAGATTTAGCATCGAAGAGGCCACTTCGGTTATATTTGAAGAATGAAGTTGTTGGTTCTTAATCACCAACATGAAGACCAAGTGTGGAGCCCATCATGACGTCCTCTAATGGCACACACTTGTTACATGATCCAATTCTCGCATTTTGAAACTTGGACTTTGGATGAACGGCAAGTGGTAGCAACTCGGTTATAGGCTAAGACTATTTGTTTTCTTTTTCATTTTACACCATTATTGTGCATACCATGTCTTATCCTACCCATTAGTTGTGAATCATGTTTAGGTGAGGGATTTGAGGAGTCATTGGTGTCTTGCCCGGCGTTCCGGTCATGTACCATTGCCTTTGTCGCCCTTGCCGTAGTATGTTAGTAACAACGCTACACCCAAATAGCCTTATATGTGTTCACCCAATATTGCCTTTAAGAATTGTTTCGACCTTAGCTCTAGTGGTAGAGATTTGTGTAACTGCCAAGCCTATGATAGAATACATTCTATGACTGTGCGTTGAGTGATCACCCCAAAATTAACACTTAGATTAGGAGAGAGATGTGAGTGTTTGTTCCAATTTTGTGAGGTGTTCGGCTTTGATAAATTCTAGCATAGGAAGTTTTTAAATTCATATTCTCCAGTTTCTTGGGGGATATCTTTTTGAGAATGATTCTAATAAGGTCTACTTGAGGGCAAGTAGAGTTCAAGTGGGGGGATATTTGATAACATCAAATTTACCCCCAATCTAAGTGTTAATTTCCCCCTTAAAATGCTCATCTTTTCTACTTATATGAAGAATATATACTCTTATTTCTTCCTATTTTGGTTTCAGGGTAAAGATGAGTAAAAGAACGAACTTAAGCGGAAATGGAAGGACTTTGGAGCAAATACGTGGAAATTATGGATTCTGCACTAACTACGGCGTAGAGGTTCATCTACCTACGCCGTAGCAAGGCTTCACGAAGACTACGCCGTAGAAGCTCTCCTACCTACGGCGTAATAAAGAATTTATGAAGACTACGGCGTAGCCCCACAACAGGCTACGGCGTAGAAGTCCACTGAAGAACACTACGGAGTAGGCAACTATCCAAGCTACGACGTAGGATCTCATTTGAGGCAGTAAAGAACTAACGAGGCCAAGGAAGAAGCTACGGCGTAGCCACCTTATCTGCTACGCCGTAGGATGTTTATCACCAAGACTTTACGCCCGTAACACTTGATCAAGTTACGGCGTAACACTATTTGCAAAGGTTACGGCGTAACAACCCTAATACGCTACGCCGTAACATAGTCGGGGCCTATAAATACCAACCCTAATTCCGAGTTTTTCATATCACTTCCCATCTTTTCACCACAGCAACGTTGGGAAAAACTCAGGAAGGAGGGAGAACGAAGTTCTAGCCACATCCAAGTCATTTCCAAGGGAGGAATCACACACCGATCATAAGTGTTTTCATTCCTTTACTTTGTATTCGATTCATGCTTAGATTTGTATTAACTCAACTTTGTTTTACTGCAATTATGAACATGAGTGGCTAAGCACCTTTTGGTGTTAGCCTAGTTATGAAATTGTTATGATATTGATTTAGTTTTCCACGCATCTATTGTCTATTGTTTGTTTACTTTCATGGCGAGGCTTGGGACACTCTAGTTCCCGTAGTGTTTAGCGTTGGTTGTTCCTTAGAGGCTTGTGGAATTAACCCTAGGAAGCAAGCCGCTAAGGATGTGACTTGGTAAGGGTTAAGTGCTAACCGTAGATGCCTTCCCTTACCATACATGTGCGAATTAACCCTAGGACCACCTACCAATGCTATACACTTAACGGAGTTAGAGGGGTGTAAGATCTGACCATGCCGCATTCGTTAGTCTTGTCCATGTTAGTAGAGGCACTTAATGACTCTTATGTCTTCGTACCGATGAACCCACGGTTTTACAATAACTTTGGATAGGACAAGGTATAAGATAGATCTAGGCGAATTTGACCATCTGACCCGAAATGAATATTGAATCCCCGAACGATATGATAGGATGCACCTATAGGAAAACTAGTCATGATCATAACAAGAGTAGTAATTAGGTTAACACTACTCCTCTCTACTGATTTCCTTCTATTTACTTATTGTCTTGTCATTTACTTTTATTAGTTTAATTAATCTTTCAACTCAAAACCCCCTTTTAAACGTGACACGACTTAGATAATTTCCGCACCTTAGCTCTTGGGACGACCTCGGCTTTACCATTTAACTATACCACACACGACCGGATACACTGTCCGTTAGTGCGTAAAAGGTAGACCTTAGGTAAACGAGACTTTATAAATATTAAAACCTAGTCAGTAAAACCTGCATCACTTCACTACATTTCACACCAACTTGTTAGAACCAGAGCTCTCCTCCCTGCTTTTCATCCCATACCTTTCTTGGAGATATCGAAACTTGATTTCAAGACTGGTAATCCTGTTTTCCAGATTCAACGGGTCTACAAACCCATCTTGTTGACCCCCTGGTTTTGATGCACCACCACATTTTGATGCTCCACCACATTTTGCTGCTGACCCTCTTCATTTTGTTGCTCCACCACGATTTGCTGTGCATCCTCTTTATTTTGTTGCTCCACCACGTTTTGCTGCGCATCCTGTTGATCCTCCTCATCCTCTTCATCTTCTTCAGACTCCCCATATAGCTCATCCCAGTAAAAGTCTTGTCTATGCAGTCATTGCAAAATTATTGTCCTCATCCAATCATCTACCTGCCTATACGTCCCATATTGTAAATTGATATCATACCCGAAATGATTAAACACTGCGTCCCATAGCAAACTGTTGTTTAATACCCACTCGTACTCTTCTGCATCATTTTGAAGGTACCATTTGCTGCTATTGTTGAAGTTTTCTTTGAAAGGGATTTATGTTTTTTTTAGAATAGCAAAAAGGGATATATGTGTTTGTGTGTGTTCTTTTTGGTATACAATAGAGAGGTATAAATAGGCCGGAGAGGTAGATGATCAGTTCCCAATACTTTAGGCGGGAAAAGGGATCGACCAAAGGCACCTAAATCATACTGTGAATTGAAGATATTTTAAATCTAAGATAAGGAATTGAGGAAGCAGTACGTGGTACGCATAAGTATCCACTTTCCTTTTACCAAGTACAATGAGTTGATGCAACAACTACTTATATCTCATGCTTTGTGTAGCCTCTCGTAATTTTCCCTAACGGTTAGTATATACATACAAGTTATTACGTAACTTAAATACCCACTTTTACGTGTGACTTTCCAAGTTAGTGAAGTATAAATTATTTAGGTGTTCGTATCATTCATTTTAAGGGTGTTTGCTAACGACATTTTATACTTAAAAGTTTAATGTTATAAATTTTATATCGTCGCTTTATATTATATAAGCAAGTGTTTATATACTTAAACGTTTATAAAATTTGACGTAATTAGAATGTAGTTATAAGTTTTTCAAAATATTAAAAAGTCACAAAATTTTCCGCGAATTATAAAAGTCGCACTCTATACCCAAAAATCATACTTTTTATATTTTTAGCCCTAATTACTAAAGTTGTAAACTTACTAAAAAAAATATGGTTATTGGGCTGCTAAGGCCCATCGAGGGTGCGTTTGGTTTTTTTAAAAAAAAACAATGTAACAATTTGTAAAAGAAAAAAAAATGTATCAAAGTGATCACACCTGGGATCGAACCCAGGCCATTTGTGTGAAAACTTAGCAGCATCACCAACTGAGCCAAGTGCTCTTTTATGTTTTGTTTTACATCTCGTCGGTAATTAAAAGGGTGCTACGTATGTTATATATACACTTAGCAGTTATGAGATTCACATGCATCCATTCGAGTAAATATATTGTTTTTGGGTTTCACAGTGAGCTTGAAAAATAATTCATAAGTTCCACATATAAGTATTCCTAGTTTCTCAAACGTGATACCATGTGATACCATTTTAGATTTCGAAGATTTTTAACACAACGGGTGCTAACCAAACGCGTTCTAGTTTATTCGTGGTGGTTTATACATTTTAAATTAACAAGTCACTTATACTCGAGTTCTCATAATATATTACGTCATTTAGTTTTAAGTTTTTAAACGTGGAGTAAGTGGAACGAGAGTGAGTTTAGAAGTTTTAAACACATCGCGAATCTAATAAACGTTTAAAGGAAATTAACTAGCGAGATCTTAAATTATTCTTCGTATTGAAATAGGTTAAGAGACTTACTACACCCAGAATGGTGGTGATGTAGCACGAGAGTGACGGTATGAACGAGTGTACGAGAACACGACCCTAGCTTTTCTTCCAAAACCCAACTCGTATACGAACTAGAACCCAAAAGACTTTTAGGACTTTGAGAACTAAATTTCAATGCCTTTGCTCCCTTTCTTTCTTCTTAGTCGACAGTAGCAATAGTATAAAAGAGATATGTTTGTGTTTTTGTTTAGGTGAATAAGATGTGGGAATTCTAGTGTTTAAATAGCCAAGATATAATATGGCTTTTGAAATTTTTAATACCTTTCTTGCATGGGATTCAAGCAAAAGCTAAAAAAGATATGGGATGGTCTCAAGCATGCATGGAATTCGGCTGGGATTGTGGGCATGAGAGAATTATCATGTCAAAATTTTGAGAGTGGGAAGCATAAGACCCAATGGTTCTTGAAGTCCATGGTCAAAGTAAGGGTTTTAATGTTT